>CANXYI010200497.1:0-10792 GCA_948208565.1 Hura crepitans
ATGTTTTTGGGCATGAAATCAACTCAATTTCTTTTGAACCATTGCAAATTCACAATGCACACCAACTATTTGTCAAAATGCCACAACGAACTCCTAGCAAATACAAGGCATTTTATGCTATGAATTAACATGCATATGTAACATTGATAATAAAAAATTGGTGTGACTCAAAAAATTGGTGTGACTTTGATATACATTTGAGCCAAATGTTATGTGACACCAATGCTTCAAGAGCATTTCATTTACCAATTGTTGAGGCATGTTCACTTACTCAATTGTTTTTCAATATAGGTATGGCACCCAAATGATAAAAAAAGTGTGCCCCTTTTTCTAAAAGCTCAAGTACCACCATCAGATTTCAAATTCTCAAGATGGATGAGTGATGAGGCCAAATCCAAGTATCAAAAGTTGTACACGGCCAAGGTTGTCACTAGCTGATATATAAGCACGAGCACAATACACCACCTTCAACTAGAGTCGAATGTTAAGCAACTATTAGAAAATAGTGGATTACTGATGTTGTTCCTTCAACGGTATCCGATCTACTTTGAGCTGACAAAGCATTTTTTGGCAACCTTCACCTATGACCTGAGAAGCACAGAAGCTGGTATAGAAGGAAAAATCAGTTTCATGTACAAGGGTCAGTAGTACGAGTGCTCATATGCCCATTTTTGTGAGATTTTTAGATTTGAACTCATTGGGAGAGCTAATTTGGGAATTAACAGTCCATGGATAGAGTATTGGGAAAATGTGGGATATGTTGAACTATATATGTGATCAAGGCAATAAAGGAATCACATATGTCCACAACTGCTCTACGATATGTCCACTTAGTGATAGCCAGTTCTTATTTTTGGGAGATGTGGCAGTAGTGGTTAGGTGAACTACCATGGACTCTATATTCTATATGCCATGTCCTCCAAGATTAAGATTAACCCAGCTGTAGACACTAGGTCTCTAGGGCTCCTAGATTCGGTTTACCTAATGATGATGAAAAGGACGAAAATCTTAATAAAAGGGATTTTTTACATCCGAACCAAAGATCTCAAAAATTTTCCTTAAAAAAATCAAATAAAAAACAGCTATTTTCCAAGAGAAAATGGTTGTTTTAAAGAAGAACGGGCCATTTTTGCGAAGGGAACGGCCATTTTGGGCCCAAAAAAGGCCGTTTCTATACAAGAAATGGCTAGTTTAGCCCAAAACGAGCTATTTCCATTAAGGGAATGGCCGTTTTAGGCCTAAAATAGCCATTTTGCTCGTGAAAATGGACGTTTAGCTAGCGAAAATGGTCGTTTTCATCCCAAAACGGCCATTTTCAGCCTCAGAAAACTTGTATAAAAGCCAAATGGATTTTTCCTTTACAAGGTTGGTCATTTTGAAGAGAGAGAAAATTTTTAAGGAGAGAAAATACACCAAAAAACATTCTTTCAACACCATTTTTTGGATTTTCTGAAGATTCAAGCATAGTTTTTTTATCCGACCGAGATCTTTTTGAAGGCAAATATACTCGGCGTGTCAACTGACCCATTTTCTACTATTTTTATTTTTCTTTCCATTTTATCCATCTACTAGTTAGATGTGATAATTTATTTAGGCAATATTTATATATTTATGTGACTGTCAATTTTTATTTTATTTCTGTCCATCCTTCCATTTTTGCTTCACGTCGTAAAATATTATTTCTATCATTTTTACAATTTTTCATCTTTCTTTTTGTTTTATCCATCTACTAGTTAAATGTGATAATTTATTTGTGTAATATTTTTTATATTTGTAACTGTCCATTTTTATTTTATTTATATCTGCCTATCTATTTTTACTTTGCATCCAAATATATTATTTCTGTCATTTTTACTGTTTTCATTTCTCTTTTTACTTTATCAATTTACCAGTTAGATGTGATAAATTATTTGTGTAATATTTTTATATTTTTGTGGCTGTTCATTATTATTTCATTTCTATATGTCTGCCTATTTTTGCTTCATATACTAATATATTATTTTTGTTGTTGTGATCTAAGTTTTTTGATTATTTTGAGATTAGATTGTTATATTTTTATCCACCTCATTAAATCTCGGTGAAGTAATCTTTTAATGGCCCGTTATTCTCTACTGTCTATTTTATTCTGTGCTTTTATGCGTTTTCCTACTTATTGCATTTATTATTGCCTATTTTTGGCTAAACTGTATTTTAAGTGTCCTAAAATGTAATTTTATTTTTTTATTATTTATTTGGTTAGGATGTATTTTAGGTAATTGCCTTGTGTTATATTTTTATTATCAAATTATTCCTTTGTATATTCTGTCATTGCTGTAATAATTAGAAAATTGATTTTTCACACGATTGGAAAAATAACCAAAATATTTTTATTTAATTAATTGATGTTTTATTAGTAAAATGGGTTTTGATTTTTTTAATAAAAGTCATAATAAAGAAATTTTATTTTCTAAAAATTGACATGTGACAACCAAAGTTCTTAAATTAAATCCATCACTCAAATTTTTGTATGATACTTCCAATTTCAATCCCAAAATATTCTAAGAATGCCGAATGAGGTAGAAAAATGATTTTTACACATTAAAAAGAAATAATAATCAAAATCATATTTTTCCCCAATAAATTCTTGTTTTTCTAATAAAATAAATTTTGATTCCTTCTTTATAAAAGCTACAACAATTACATCCATTTTCTAGAACTGACATACGAGAACCAAAGTTCTTAAACTGTTCTTTAAAATAAAAGTCACCACAATAAAATTCAATTTTCCAAATTAGCATAAGAGAACCAAAGTTGTCAAACCAATCACCCAATTTTAATAAAAGTCGCTACAATAAAATCCATTTTCAAAAATTGTCATACAAGAACCGAAGTTCTCGGCATAATCAATTGCCCAATTTCATGTATTATATTTTAATTTCGAACACCTATTTATTTTTTTGTAAATATATTTTGTAAATACTCATGTGTGAATACATTATTTACTTGAATTGCAAAACGTCGCTTAAAAAAAGGAATAATATTAGAAATTCAAAAAAAATTTATGTATTAATTTGGGGTATAAATAAGAGTAGGGTTTTGAACTGCTCTGGTTTTGGCCCTACAAGGTATTTCTTGACTTGGGTTGAATAGTGACTCCTACCTTATGGTGCCCTGCTCTCTCCTCTTAGGTTAATCAAATAGGGGTGGCCCTAGATTCCTCTAGCTACCTTCTAATCTTTTAAGACTCAAGGAGTGAGGCTTAGGTTAAGTCTTTAGCTGTTTCAGTTTGATCAGCCAAAGGAAAACATAAAGGATGCAAACACCCATATAGCAATCATAATGCAATTGCAAACATTTAAGGTTATACAACTTAGGAGAAATTACTAAGCTTAACTATATAGGCTTCATGGTTTGGTCTGAATAGGCTTTCATAGCTCCCACAAGCAATGGTTCCTCCTAACTGGTCTTTCCAATCAATAATAATAGTGATCAATTAGTTCATCATTTTATATAACTAAAGGTAAGGTTTGCAAGTGATGGATATACTAGCAATTCCCTATTTTTGAATGAAAAATAGGTTCCTAGTTTGTAACACAATCTAAGGTGGAAAGGGACTTAGTTTATATAGAATGAAATACATAGTACTAATAAAAATTAAAATATTAAAAGGCATATTATTTAGGCCCTTTTAGATTCAATTCTCACTTCTCAATGGAGTCCCTCATTATAGATTTCATGTTGTACTGGGATGGAGGTGGTTAGTGTTTTGAGTCGCCACCTGGCTCTACACCAAGACCATTGATTTTTACATAGAAAGGGTTCAAAATTAGATCTTATTTATGCCCCAATAATATACCTTCCTTTATATTTGAATGTTTTATCAATCTTGTATCATTCAAGAAAGCATTTTAATTACAAGCATATGTCACCTTTTTACATAAAGAAAATAAATTGTGACATACAAAATATAGAACAAAGCATAAATCTAAATTAAACATCCATAAATTAGGCCACTTATTAGTTCTTTTTTAGCTTAACAATTATCTATAATTCTATAGGAATTGTCAATAATTGCCTAACACCCATCTCTAGGAGATTGGCATTTGTCAAAATACATTTTTATGTGACTTTTATTACAAAAAAATCAAAGCCATTTTATTTAAAAAAACTAATTAATTAGGTAGGAAAATCATTGATGTGAGGTTAGGCTTTTTTCATGTAAAATAATTTATTAAACTATCTATTACAACTCGAAATAAATAAAAGAGATAAAAGGTACAAAACCAAATAATGAAATAAAGAATAAGCTATTGGTCTCATCTCTACATCGCTAAGTCCGTGCAAACTTGTTATGGCCTTCGATCTATATATGTGTGAACTATAATATGTCATAAAACATATGTCTCTCCAGACCTCATATCCTACATAAGTGGTCAATGTTACATAACTCAGGAGAAAATGGTTTATAACATAAACAAAGGTCCATGAGGACATAATAATAGCACTAAATAGAATGACATCATGTGTAATAAATTTACATGAGAATGTAAATGATAATGGAAAATGCCCAAATAATTACTTTGAATATGAGGGTGATAAACTAGCCATGAAAAGGAAGACATAATTTCATCTCAATGATATTCGTGGGAACAATATTTTAGACCATGTGTCCGTACAGACTACCTTATTGTGAAAGGGAGTCTAGATAAACTAAAGCATAGAACACACATTCATAAAACACATATCAACGTGCACTACACTCCACGTGAAAGGTAGTCTATGCAGACTTATACACGAAATGCATATCTTCCAAACATATATCCATGCATACTACACTCTTTATGAAATAGAGTCCATGTGGACTGCATATTAGTTTTAGAATATCAATGACATGCATATCAAGAAATAGAATGATTATATGATATTAAAAATGTATGTGTAAAAAGAGAACATGCAATGGATTATGTTCAGATAGAGTATAGAAGATGAGCATAAAATGATTATTAAACAATGGTCTGTACAAACCTCATACCATACACATATTCAAACAATATGTCTGTGCAGACCTTCACATTCATTATGATAAGTCTATGAGATTTAGGTGTCAATTCCAGAATGATTAAAATTTTTAATGAAAAATTAGAACATGATAACAAAATGATTAAAAATATTACACTACTACTACAATCGATATGGGGTTTACATAGGATCACCTCGCATGTCGATTAATCCTAAGAGATCCTCGATTAAAGAAAATAGCATGAATGAAATGAATGAAGATGAATAATAATGAAAGCCTTAGATTTTACATTGTAATTTGCACCAAGTAACAAGATAACTGTATGGTTTTGAAATAATAATTATTTTAGTGTGGGCTTTAAGACTATAAGAGCGAATCCTACTTTGTAGTCTACACCTTAAGCTCTCAAAATTATAGGTTTTTTTTGTTCTTAGTTCGAATCCCTTGTTCTCCTTTTAAAGGGTATATTTATAAGTTTTATGGGTAGTTTTCCCATCTAGAAGAGAGAGAGTTCTTATAGGATTAAGAATTTGAGACCAAATAAGAAGATTAAGCTTTTAAAAGCTTTTCGACAAAAGTTCTGTGCAGACCATGGTTCGGAGTTGCTAAGTCAATGTGGACATAGGCTTTAGTTTATATCATCGAGCCACAAACCTTAAGCCTTGTTCTAGGCGGAGTTTATTTTAGTATGTGTGGAAATAGGCTTTAGCTTATTCTGGTGGACCATAAGATATGGGCTCTACTATTCTAGGATGGGTCTTTGTTCATCAATGTAAACCTTAAAGTATCAATTTCAGGCATATTTGCACTATGATGGTTTGTAGGGACCAATGTTTTAGGTTTCTTGCCTTATTGCTTGAGCCTGTCTCTAGTTGTGATCATAAATCCAAATGGTAAGGCATTTATTATAATGTTTGTAAACCCTAGTTTTTGGAACAATGTAGCCATATAAGGGAATAGTGCCCTCGTAGCAAGTATTCCCCACTGAGGTAGACGAAGAGAAACACTAGCTTCAGAACTATAATGGGCAAAAAAATGGTGAAAATGAAATAATTATAACTTTTAGTGGAACCAATAAATCATTTCTCACTGAGATATAGTGAATAGTGACTTTAGTTCGCACTGTGCCCAGACAAGCTTGAGATGCCCCTAGATGCACCTAAAAATAGCATACCCTGAATGTCAAAAATTCCAAATAATCTAATGGTAAAGGAATTAAAATTTTCTAAGGTCATTTGATATTTATTCAAAATTTCTTAATTACATAAGTGAATGGTTGACCTACTTCTTTTTAGAGTTTTGACTCGAGATTTTAAGTGTCCCCTAATTAGGACTCTCAAGAATTTTTTGTACTAAAAGAATTAATTTTGGATGCTTTGAATAATTAATTTACATTTTTGAAAATTAAAACTAAAATAGGATTAATCCGGACCATCCAATCACCATGTGGCGTGATCGTGGCCATCCAGCCTCTTAATATAAGTAGCTTATTGTGTGTGTGTAAGTAAACTAGTGAAATAAGTAATCTTTCAGTTAAAACTCCCTAAGGTTGATGCTATTCCCTTTCTCTCTCTCATTGTATTTTTTTCTTCTTTTCACACAAAAATAAAGTCATTTCTCCCAAATAAAATATCAAATCATACCTTTATAACCTCTAGATTAAGATTCTAGTTAGAGAATTTTGAAAAAAGGCATAATTTAAGAGAATTGAGGACTTGATGAATAGTGACTCTTTTTATGGGTAAATGAAATTTTTGAAGGTTTAATATTTTTATTATGTGTGTATTTAAGGTGTAGATGTTATATATGCAATTAGGTTTTGATTTGGAGTTATTTAGATTTTTGTACAATTTTTCTGAAGCTAAAAACTATTATGTTTGTAGTATAATGGTGAAATTGATAGAGGAAGAGGAAACTAAGGATTTTAGAGGTGCAATCAAACTATTTTGGAGTCCTCTGTAAGTAAATTTAGTGAAACTTGCATTGATTAATGTTTGTGCACATATTTCAAATGATGAGCATATGTTTGCAAGTAAAAGAATCGTGAGTAAATGTATATGATTGAATATGGAAATTACATGAATAAGATTAAGGGATGGGTGTGGTGATAATGTGTGAAGAAATGAATGAGAAATAAAGAGAAAATATTATAATGCAAGATGGCTAAATGGTGGAGCATGGTATGCATTTGTATATGGTTTTGTGTGCATGACACATTTTGCGTAAATGAGTAGGTAATGTAATGGTAAACTTGATTGGTAGGAGAAGCTATTGAAAAATTGGATGTATATATCTTGACACTAGACGGTCAAATGATACATTGAGGTGAATGTAAGAGTATATAAGTAAAGATGAGTGTAATAAGCAGTTGAATTGAGTAATTAGTCATAAACATAAGTAATATGGATAGATGAAATAAATTTAAGTACATATGATTTTTGTGACATAGTTGAATAACAACTATTAAAACAGAGTATGGGTAATGAAATGTAATGAAAATAAGTGAACATGTGATCTTAAGTACACCTTGTAAGATGAATGGATGTTTAAGGAATTGATAATGAATTTGGAATGGATATAAGTTAATATGATAGCTAAAGAGCCTAAACTATTGATAAGAAAGTATCATTATTCATTTAAATAAAAGATGTATATCAAATAACATTATCAATGTAACAAGTCCATACTACTCAAAGGAAATTATACAACTTAATGATTATAAAATAAAGAGGTAAATAATTTAATGATAGAATGTAAAGTGTAATAACAATCTTTATGTTTGAAATTATAAGAATGTACATGAACATTTTTAGCTAAGAAAAGACATTGAAATCTTCCTAAAAAGATTTTATGATTATGATTATGAATGAATGAGTTTTGATGAGATATGATTGATTGAGACTGTGAGAGAGTTAATATGTGAGACTCAGATGAGGGGACACATATTAACTTATAAAGAATAAGAATTGTGATCTTTAATGACATGGAAATTAGAATAATGAGAATGACAAACATGAATAGCCATTTTTGACAAAAAAAATGGAATAAATACTAAATTAGAAATGAATGGAACTAGAAATACTAAAGATTAATTATGAATAGTGGAAAGAGATATGAGAGATTATGGCCCATATTAATTAGACACCTACTAGATAGGTTAACCAGTAAACTAGGGAGTTAGTAGCTACTAGAACACTTCGAGGTCATGAAATGATAATCCATGAGGATGATACTATCCATAATTGTGTATGGGTGCAGCTGCCTTAAGGTCTACGAAGGGCCACTAAACACTTTTGAGATTTAGTGATAGGTGTAGCTGTTGAGGTTTTGAAATAGAACCCTCTACAAATATTCAGATTTGATGATGGGTGCAGCAATTGTACTCTAAAATACAAGCCCTTACATAAATATTAGATACTAATATCTAGTCTTTAAAGAGTTATCTCCTGAATATAAGCTTAAAACACTATTATTGATATGATAAAAATAAACCTTATAATAATAGAATACAATATCACTGAAATAGTCTAATAAAGATAGATTTTAATTGATGAGGGTTATAATAAATTTATTAATAAAAGAATAGAGGTTATGAATGGATAATGATGGATTAAGGGTAATATAATTTGATCAATTAAAGAAAACTCCAAGGATTGTAGATAATGATATATATATTAAAAGAATGGTAATTGAAATACAAGACTAGAATAAATTTCACTTGATTTAATATGTGATTATTTTGAAATATATAGAACACACTATAGCCTAAATTAAAGGAATGTAAAGAGTATTTCAATGTTAAGACAATAACATGATAAAATCCTATAAAATAAAGATTTGACATGTGTGTGTGCTACATTTGTATGTTGTAATACACATTTCTCTAAATCCACCACTGAGTGTATACTTAGTGTATCACTTTTTCCAATGCGCAAATATTAGGCACTAGTTAGCAACACTATTTCAACCAGTAGTGTACCAGGAGACTTTCAAGGGCAGATGTATCATTGGCACTCATGTGTATAAGGGTAGAGTAATGTTGCTCATGATAAGAGAGGTGTTGTTTTGATGGTGAATATGTATAATCTAACAAATTGAACTATTATGACATATTTGTGTGATAAACCAAGATTGTGAGATGTATGACTTTTATATGATTAACTGTCTATGATAAGACATTATATAATTAGATATTGTGCATTTGGTGGATTTAAGTTGTTATTTTGATGATGATGATTGGGATGATAATTGAGAGTGGTCAGAAGATTAGATAGAGCTAGGTGTTCTAGTCATAATTGAGATTTTTATAGAAGTGCTTTTTTGTAAGGTTTAAATTTTTTGTTTTTCACCCGAATAGTCAGTGTACTGCTAGAATTCAGTTAATTCAAAATAATCATCTAAAAATATTATTTCATAGAGTGCTAAATTGAAGCAGGTAGAGTAGTATAAGGATAGGTGACCTTTAAGAAGTGGCATCTCTTATTTATTCCAACCATGAAATAAGTAAGAGGCATTACATTATAATTACACCATATCATGTGGTTTCACCATCGTCATCATATATGGCATCCTATTCAGCTATAACATAACCCAAACTTCTATAACACATACCACATTCTCATGCACACTACACTATACACATAACTATATAACTACATTTAAAACAATTTTACTTGTTATGTATACATAACTCAACATGCACATATATACACCTATACCTTATGCCATTTAGCCATAGCTTATACACATACACAAAATACATATTAGATAAGTTCCATATAATATGACTTGATATCACATTCATCTGTCACCACAGATGTACATACATTCCATAATGCATTAAAGAACATCATCAACTATGCCTATCCACACCATGCTACCATTCAACCATCACACATTAATTCTCTAAAATATTTATTCAACAATCTTCACCATTATAAAATAGATGTATATCATAAAATATCATTATCACATATGCTAACAACTCAACATACATGCATATTACACAAGTCGTATACATATAGCTACATTAGACCATTCGGCCATACCTCCCATTATACATCCACCATATAATTCAACCTATTTAAGGTATGATAATCATAACATGCAACTCACCAATCAACATAGATATGCATTTATGCTCATTAATGGCCATATGCCTCACTTCTATACATAATGCACACACTTAATTACAAATATTTACACACACACACACACATTAAATTTCAATTATTACACTAACAATGAGTTCAAAATACACCATTGAACTCGATTACACCTTCTCTTTACCCTTATCCGTTCGATTGTCACTAGCTCAAATGTACACACATATTTATTTTTTAAAAATACAAAAAAGATCACACGGCATTCAAAAATCAAAACTGACTACATATATACGCTCTTGGGCACCTAGAGAACATAGGAAAAATGTCAAAACAGAAAAAAAACTTACTCCATAAAAATGAGGTAACTACTCACTAAGACTCAAAATTGTGAAATTCCTTTGATTTCGTTGCGATTTCTTGCTACGATATCTATTTAGAGGCTATGAAGGGCTAAACTTTCTATTTAGATGGCTTGAATTGTAGTTATTTGAACAATGAAGAATGCAAAAATGGAGGAAATCTCCATGTTTTGTTGTTGACTTTGAATAGTTGATTGAGAGAGTAGTTGATGACAACTATTCACTTATTGACTTTTGTAATCCCCATTTGACCAATTACTATTTATATAGGTAGATTTTTAAAAACCAATTCTTTTCTTTTTCTTTTTCATTTTCTTAAAACCTAAAAC
>CANXYI010200636.1:0-13775 GCA_948208565.1 Hura crepitans
TCTATCACTTCTTATTGGAAGAACTTCATGTGAATAATTATACTTCAATATTATATATCTATTTATAACATGTTATTATTCATAAATCTTGTAGCTGTAATTCTAATAGCTTATGCCTATCCCCTATCATGGCATGTTTCATGATTCATTTTATGTCTATGTTATGCTAAGACTTAAAAATCTTGTGACTATATTATAATGGCTTATTCATACATTATGTCATAACATGTTTCTTTCTTTTAGTTAACTTTCTTTCTGTCTAACATAACTATTTTTTTTTCAATTTAGCATAATCAATACAAATAGAGCCTTGGGTAACCCACTACTAGAATGACCTTAAGGAAGGGAAAATAGGAAGAAAAATTGTAAGCTAAAAATTGTGACAAGGTTTAGCTCGCCCAATTCCTTATCACCTCTAAACTATAAACTATAAAGCATTTGTAAGTTGAAAACATCTATACCCTTAGCCACTATCAACTATAAATAGCTTATATGGCACAAGTGCCAAGTTGTATCTATTGTAGATCTGCCTAAAATCCCTCTTTAGCATGCCAATGCTACCATATCTAAGATTCTGTAAAGGTTTACCATAGGATCTTATTTAAATTATCTTAGTGCCTTTTGTTGTGTTATTTTACTATAGTTTGGGCATTTGGCATACAATATTTACTATTGTGAGTTGCCTTTCCTACTTTAAAAGAACTCAAAACAATATCTTGAGATTCACACGGGTAACTAAGTTTTTAATTCAACATTATAACACTAAACTCATGTTTTATGTTTCATTATGCCGTTATAAGTATGTATGTGTGTGTGTGTTTATATACTTTAACAATGTATATGCTAAGATATTCTATTTCATTATGCAATCATATTTTATATGCTTGAGTCATGTTAGATGCTCATACTTTATCATCTTAACCATTTAGAAGAATCACCATTGGTTGTTCATGTCAAGCATAGTGTAAAGTGTTAGACCTACTTACTTGTTTACCTAGTAGAATAAAATTTTCTAAAAACAAGGAACTAACAACATAAATAAACTTGTCAAATTCAGTTAGAGAGTTAAGGTTAAAATTAAGCTTCACTCTATTCCTATTAAATATGATACATATATAACATCAAGGGTTTATTTCATTTGCTAAATATAGATTTAAATTATATTCTTGATTCCCAATACATAGCCCCCAAATATTATTTACACACTATGAACCTTATATTTCTTTATTACTATCCATAACATGAACTATTCAGTTATACTATCACATTATATTTTCAAAGGTTTCTTAATTATGTAACTTCTAGTTTTATTTCCTTCTCAGTAACCTAGAGTTTTAGAGCTACGATGCTTCAACTATATACAACTAGCACAAATATATGAGCTGTGCCTAAGAATTTATATGGGTGGACATGATTATCATATTCCATCGATTTTGCCTATGTGAGTTTATTGCATCTAAATACATTGAGAGATATGAACTACATTAGTTAACTTCATTCACACCACACTAAAGTGTCAATCTAACCCATTAAATTAGGAGGTAAATGAGTACATACCTTCCTATTATACATAGGAAGGCTTTCTAGTGGTGGAAGATTAATATTTCAAACACTTCAATTAACTCATTATATAAGAATATGTATAAAGTGAGATCCATTTAATTCCTATCGATGTTTAATGTATAACATGACTCTTAAATCTTTATTGAGCCACAATATGGTATTTAAAGTTGTCTTTAATTCAACCCTATATTCTATAATAATCTAATACATAGCTATGTTATCATCCCTCTATAGGACATTACCCTCCCCTCCTTTTCGTTTCTTAAGTGCACCCTTAAACATAAAAGAACTAACATTAATTATCCTTTATTTTATTGCCTACTATGGTCTCATGATAAAATCCCACTTTTTTTGGCCTAACCATGTTAATTGCTAAAGTTAAATGCATAGACCTCATAACTCTTTTCACATTTATCAAAAGTGCTTATCTATATATTCTAAATTTTTGTGTCTAAATCCTAAGGCATTTACGCAAAACCATTATTTTAAAACTAGTTATCTAGTATTACATAACTTGTTCATAACACCAAATCAATTAATAGTTGATGTCATGCTAACTTAAGCCTTTAGTATTTTATAACTCATAACAATTGCCAATACTGTGCATTCCTAGCACTGGTCATGCATACTATTGTTTCACTCTTAATATCACTAAATTGGCATGTAAGTGTTAACCTTACTTATATCTATTTAATATAACTTAACTATTTAGCACTTGACTCATAACTAGCAACTTACCTAATTGCAAACAATTGTTAATTATGTTCTCATTCACATTGTTAACATACTACATTCTCAGTCGTCAATATGCTAAATCTGTTTTCCACCTTTATACTTAAGATAGTTTTAAAGGAGTAACATTCCCTTCCAAGTAAAATTTGCCATTTTTTTTCCTTTTTTCCCATACCTAATAATATAGCTATTCAACCTACGTTTAAAAATTAATCAAAAAAATTTTAGTGTTACAAGTCATATACATATACACACATTCTAGCCATGATGTTATTAATTTATAAATTACCTACCTTTTTTTAAACTAATAAGCTTCATTACAATTTACTTGTTCTTTTCCTTTCTCTTTTTGGTTTCTCTCCCTATTTGTTTTGTACTTTTGAGTTGCTTTTGTCATTTAACATCCCTAATCTCTATACTTACTTGAGCTAAAATTTTAGAGATAGGTCTCCCACTATTGAGATCCTATAAGCTCTCCACTCTACTCTAAACAAACATACTAAGTACTCCCATTATTGTCCCTCTATAAAGACCTCAACATATGTCACAAATGCCTTTACTTTGGTTTGATCCAAGTGAAAAAATTCTACAGTTTTCATTACTCCATCATTATAGCACCCCAATAACTTTTATATCTTTATATCTCTATAAAATTTACCTAAATACATTAAATTCAATTTGAATATTCCAAAAGGTGTCATATGCTTTGACATAACATTAGAAATTTAATACACTTACAAACTCAATAGTTATATTATAAGTTAATTTGATAGAATCATTCTAACTTGTTCTAAAAAAGGAATTAACATTCTACACCTATGATTGGCAATTGAATTTATTTTTTAATAATTTCCAGTAAGGAGTTAAATCATCAGACCTAGAATTGCAGACATGAGGCAAAAGTCACACTTTTTGTTTGTGTAACCTACTACTCACAATAGTAGTAACTGTAGCCCTTCATTTCATACGATTTGTCATAGTTCCTAACTTTCCTAACTGAAGAAATAACATTCCCCTTAAACCAAGTGATGGTTTCTAGCTTGTCTGATTTCATCTTGTGAGCTCATTTCTAGTTAACACTTTATCATCACAAGAATTTTGATTTACAAGTCCGTAATCTCACCGTATCTATTTCATAAAATCCCTTTTCTAAATTCTCCCTTCAATTGGCCTTTGTCAACTATGAAATAGTAGCTATAGTGGCAGCCCCTGCTATTATTCTACTATTGATTCCAATCAACCTTATATCTCTTATGGTCTTTCCACCTACATTGCCATTAATCATCAAGCATCACTACTAGTCACATCTTTTGAATTGTAACTCACCTAGACCTAATTATTATTTACCTGATTCTCTTTTTTTTCCTATTCTTAATTTTACTTTTATTTTGGCTACTAAGTCTAAATTAGGTTCCTCCCTTCTTCCTATTTAGACCGACCTCCTTATCCCCTTTCTCTATTTCTCTTCCCCTATCTCTCATTATTGTCTGCTACTCTTTCTCTAACTCGTGGCCCCTATTTCTTTCTTTTTAGTTTCTATTCTTTTCCTATTGGCCCCTTTTTAACAAACATAAAAATAAATCCTCTATTGCTCCCCATTCATTTATTATATTTACAATTAAGTCCTCAATCCTTGCTATGTCCTTTATTTTATTTTAACCTATTCTCTTTTTGTAAATTTATTTAATTTCTTTTTATAGTCCTCTTTTTCATTATATGGTAACATAATTAGGTTTATAGTTTTGTACATTTCCTTTTATTATTTTTTCCATTCATTTGCTTGATATTCTAATATTACAATTAAATTTAAAGTTCTTAAATCCACTTGAGTTAGCTAAGGTAACAATCATTTAGGATGTTGTTGTTTTCATTGCAAATTTAAAAATTTTTTATTTTTACTCCTGAGAGTCGTTATACTGCTAGATTTTCCTTAAAATGAATACTATACTAAATTGATTTAAAAGGAAACTATAAGACAAATAAAGTAAAAAATGAACTTAGAATGGTTTTAAGATAATATGGTAGTAAAGTGCCATCTCTTAGTCGATCTAGTATTAGAACAGTTAAGGGGAGTCATATTAGGTGGTATCAGAGTAGGTTTAGGCCTTCCTTGGAATATTGAGTTGTATTGGTGCCATAAGATTAGGCTTATGCAACATATAAAGCTACATTGCTTGAGGCTAATAATTGTTTCTTTTGTGGTAATTTGAGATAAGTGAGTATGCCTTACTAAGTCGTGATGAATAAGCAAAGAGTAATACACCAATAATGGTTTATAAGGCTGCCAGCTTAGAGGCCTTAATGCCCAGTGATACTACATAGCTAGCCCCCCGTATAGCCACAGTTAATGCTACTATAGTAAATGGTGGATTTGCTTAGACAAGCTATTACTATAACTATCGCACCTCCACCACTAGCACTAATACAACCCCCACCATCTCAAGCATTAGAGAAAATCTATCTAGAAAGAATAAAGGTGATAGGGGGCACTAGAATTTTATAGGGCACATATTAATCATTTTGCTAGAGTGAGTATTACTTAGAGAGGACTATCAGGATCTTACAAAAGTTAAAATGTACACTAAAAGAGAACTTAATTTATAGCACTTTTCTATTGCAAGAGGAAGCATTTCATTGGTGTGAGACAATGGTAGAGCATGAAGTAGCCTAAGATTTTACTTGGGATCTCTTTTTGGAAGAATTTACTAAGAGATACATGTTAGAGACCTACCTTGGGAAAAAGAGGCAAGAATCCTTAGACTTGAAATATGGATGATAATTTCTATTAGAATATGAGAAAACTTTGTTAGATTAAGCTAGTATACTAAGAAAATCATACCCATAAAAGAAGAAAAATGTAAAGATTTGAAAAAGGTATCAAGATGTAAGTAATTATGTTAAAGATTATAGAATTAGCCTCTTTGGTAGCTACTGCTTACACATTGAAGGACATTACGAAGGACAAAAATGAGAATTTTCTAAAGAAGAGAAATTTTACCTAGGGATATGATAGCTCAGCTCCTAAAGCTAGCACAAGGTAAAAGGGTAGCCAAGCTCCATAGCAATCATTGAAACAAGGTTAGATAGATAGATTAGGGCAAGCTTTATAATTCAAATCAAGAAGCAATTGTAAGCTACTAGTGTACCTATCTTTACAGTAAGAAATGCACTAGCTATGTGTCACACCTATGGGAGGAAGCATAGAGGAATTATTAGGCCTGGTGGATGCTTTATATGTGTATCTAAAAGTTATTATTAGAAAGGCTACCCTAAGGAAATAAGAAAATGTTTCTCAATTTCAAGCTTCTTTACCAACACCTACTTATAGCTAAAGAGAGAATAAGGTTGACAGAGCTGACACTAGTCATATGCCTAGATTTAAAGCTCAAGCTCCCGTATGACAATATGTGATCAAAGCTAAAGAAGAAGTTGATTCTATAGATATGATAGCTCATACATTCTTTTTATTTGAATTGCCTACTTTAGCTTTAATAGACCCATGATCCACACACTCATATATTTGTATTACATGAACACAAGATAATTGTTGGAATGAAAACCTACGAATATAGATATCATGGTTAGTAATCTAATTAGCTAACATATGATAGTTAATAAGGTATATAGGGATTATCTTTTAGTTGTTCATGAATATGTATTCCTTCAGATCTCATTAAACTCCTATTTGATGAGTTCAACATTATCTTAGGTATAGATTAGTTATCTAACCACTAAGCCATGGTGGACTACAAGCTAAAGAGAATCACACTTAATACATTAGATGGGATTAATGTAATAGTGGTTAGTGAATGAAATTCCTTGTCTAATGTCAACTCAGCCTTGAGGGCTAGGCAGTTGATACAAAAGGGGTGTAAAGTGTATCTAGCTTATTTAGTTGATACAAGGAAGGCTAAATTGAATATTAATCAAATAACAGTGGTATTAGAATTTCTATTCTTGTTTCCAAAGGAATTGCCAAGGTTACCACTAAAGCATAAGCTGGAATTTGAGATTGAAATGTATTTGGGTACATCACCTATATCAATAGCTCTATATATATAGCACCTAAAGAATTGAATGAATTGAAGGTGGAATTATAGGAATTACTTAATAAAGGCTAGATTAAGCTGAGTGTCTTATCCTAGGAAGCACTAGTAGTATTTGTGAAAAAGAAGGATAGTTCACTTTGATTAGGTGTTAATTATGTGCAGTTTAACAAGGTAATCATCAAGAATAAATATCTATTACCAAGGATTAATAATGTTTTTAATCAGTTGAAAGGAGCTAATGTGTTTTCAAAGATTGATTTATAGTCTAAATACCATCAATTGTAGTTAAGTAATTTAATGTTCCTAAAATGGCTTTTTGTACTAGGTATAGATACTATGAATTTTTTGTAATGTTATTTGGTCTTATCAATGCCCTTGTAGCATTCATGGACTTGATGAATTGAATCTTAAAACTATACTTGGATCAAATTTTTTATGGTTTTCATTGATGATATCTTTATGTACACAAAATCCAAAGAAGAACTTGAGCAGCATTTAAGGTTAATCTTGAAATCTTTGAGAGATAACTATATGTCAAAATGAGTAAGTGTGAATTTTGGTTAAATGAAGTGGCCTTTCTAGGGCACATTACTTCAGTCAGTGGCATTAGATTAGACCTAAGTAATATCAAGGCTAAGCTAAAGTGGAAACCTCCTAAAAATGTGACAAAAATTCAAAGTTTCTTGGGACCAATTAGTTGTCAAAGGATTCTCCATGATTGCTGCTCCTTTGACTCCTATTTAAGTAAAGATGTGATGTTTATTGGGATAATAAATGTCAAGAAAGTATTGACAAATTGAAAGCTATTATGACACCTTTCACTTGACCCAATAGCTATATCCGAATGAGAGGTCACATATTATGACACCTCCTACACAAACTATTGCTAGTCTAAAAAAGAGATGACATGTTAACCTATATTACCATTATCTTCTTAGGACCCTATTATACATGCTTACATCACGAGCATCTAAAGCCCACATATAGGTTTAAACCCATATTATGAACATTAATGATATAAAATCCTACTATTTGATTTAAATGAAAATTTTGCAGCATAATGATTTTCCTATAACATGTCATGAATTAAACTTGTGAAAATAACACTTCTATAAATTTTCCAAACATAACTTTTTCTTCTAGGCCCTTCTGTAATGCCTGAGTTCTAAGGTTTCTTGAATAGTGCCTACTAGATTTAGGAAGTGTGCCTGGGGCGCCAGGTCAATTGCACATAAATTGAGGTAGTGACAATGGACATGAAAATTTGAGGGGCTTTAATTTGATGAAAAGTCTAAAATTTAAAAATTTAGTAGAACCAATAATTCTTTTCAGACTGTAAGCTACCCCTAGGTGTAATAAAAATTTTATAGGCTAGGATTAATTCGGGTTGAACCTGAACAGACACAAAAATAGTAGACCCTGAAGCTTAAAAATCTCACTGAGTCTATTGGTGAAAGAATTTTTTAATTCCGAGGTCATTTGATAATTCTCGTAATTTTAAAGGCTAGAATGCATATGAAGGCAGTCTAAAAAGGACCCGATTGATGGAATTTTACCACAAACATTTATGAAGAGGTAGAGGGGATTAAAGTAGGAATTTTAAAATAAACAATGTAATTTTTTGAGGTCCGTGTGAATTTTAGTGAATTTCCAAATTTTTCTAAAAAATTGAGCCATGTCGGGATAGATTAGTTGGCTATGTACCCCACCCATGCTCTTGCTAGCTAGTTTAGGGCCTTGAAAAATGGCAAAGTGTGTTGACAAGTGGATTTTTCCACTAAATAAAAGCCAAAACTCTTTTTTTCTTTTTTGGGCAGAAATGAATGCCATAACCAGCCTTAAAGGCCATTTTTGGAAATTCCTTTAGCCATTTCTAGAAACTCTGGGTTTCTAAATTCAAGTTAGGATGTTAGTGAAGTTTCATAAAAAAAGAATTAGGGCAAAAGGAGCTTTCATGAGGAAATTAAAAATAACTAAAGGTCCTAGGGTCAGAAGCAATCTAATAAGGGTAAAAATGTGAGCTTTCATGGCTTTTCCTAGTTTTTCTTAAGTTTTCATGACAAGAAATGGTTCCTTTAGGTGCCTAAATCTATGGTGGTGCATGTGACTTTGGTTTGAGGTGCATTGGAGCAAAGAAAGGCTTGAGGAGTGAGAGAGAAGTCACCGTGGAAGGGTTAGACAACTTGTGCAATTATAGGGTTTAAGGGTTTCTTGTTAATAAGTAAGTGAATTTAGCCATTGATTACATGTCTCAAAATTTTAGTAGTATTCCCTTTATGTTAGGATGGTTTGAAAGCATGAGAAAGCATAAAGAGGTAATTTTCCTTGAAAGATTTAGTGTATGGCATGAGGTGAAGTGAATGTTATATTGATTGATGAAATGAAAACATTGTACATGATAATGTTATTTTTAGCTGAGAGGTATGTAAATTGCTATAGTGAGCTAATGATTGTCTAAAGCATAAATTGATGGCCTAGCATGGATATGTAATGGCATAGTTGTAAAGAAATGGAAAAGGGCATGTTTAATGCAAAGTAGGTATATGGCCAAGAGCTTGGCCTATAAATGTGAATGTGTGTGACTTGTTTAATGTTGCCTTAGGTGGTGTTTAAGGCTAGAAATGCAGGTGCCTTAAGGCAATTATACATGTATGTGAGCATTCATAAAGTGACCGAGTTCTATGTTAAGTGTGTGATGGTTTAATTGGCTTTAGTATGGAAAGGTTTGGGTGTGACCATGCTTATATCATCTGGAGATACATAATATTGGAAGGAAAGTAAATATGTGTATGCCTTAGGACTTTAATAAGTTATGGCTAAGTGTTAAATCAAGAAAAAGGGCATGAAAATGTTGACATTGTATGTGTAATGTATATACATAAAAGGCATAATAATATAAGCATGTGTTAGCCTTATTGGTTGGCATGATTTTGGCCTAAAAGTTATACTTTCAAAGATCTAATAACTACACAAGAAATGAACTTGTTCTTGAATTAGAATATGAACTTGAAAAGCATCTCATTTTTGCCTTTAAGGGCCATAGTTTGTATATGCACATTGTGTTGGAGTTATATGCCTAAAATGATGTAGTTATGTGAGATAAAATGTCTTAAATTGTATTAGCATAAAGTTAATTAATACATTCCATAAAATAGCATTTAACATAGACAAGGAATGGTATGAATAATAACCTTAAAATTTGACTAGCCAATAGGTATAAAAATGGCTTATACTTTACCTATAAGGGTTATGGATTGTAAATGAAAACTATGCTTATTTATTTACCTTTAAGGGCTATGTTTGGTAATGGATGAGAGTGGCATTTGAGCTTATGATTTGGCCTTACGAATAGCCTAGTATATGTTGGCTTTAGGCTTATGGAATGTATGAAATTTGTTGTTGAAAACTATACTGAAAAAAGCTAAGAGATAAACCTAGAATTGGCTTTTTAAACTTGATGAAATGACCTATAACTCTCCAGTTAACCATTACCTGAACCAAAAATACCATTGGACAGTAAAGGATAAATATTTGAGAAATAATTATGGAATAAATTCAAGCATAATATACCTTAATTTTAGCAATGCTAATGCTTGAAATGTCTTATGAGATTTTATCAGGTACAATAAGTTTGTGGCCATATTAGATTAGGTTAAATTTCAACTAACCTATAAAAATCATAATTGTCTATTTTTAAGATTATAATATTATAGAAAGTTAATCGGTAAAGAAGTAGACACTAATTAAAGTTAATGGCCCACTAGTTAGACACCTACTGGATGGGTTGATCGGTTAACTTAGGGATCCTTAGTAGTTGCTACACTATCTCCTTTTTAGACAAGGTCGGTATAGTGGCCTAGGTCCATTATAGACCACTGTACTAGTCAAACAGTTAGATTAGATTGTGACACTCACTTGATTTATACTTATTTACCAATGCAGCAATGTAGGTCCTAAAAGGCTACTATAGAAGTTGGATAAATAGACCAATCTACTATACAAACTAGTTTGTGACATTTTAATCTTTTAAATAAGGCTGGTACAGTGGCTAAGGTCCTAGAGGATCACTGTACTAGCTGAATAAATAGTCCAGTCTACTAGGTAGACCATATAGTGCTTTTGTACCTTAGGTGCCAGAATATGCTTAAGCTAGTGGAGAGGCACATGTCCAAAATGGGGACCACTGCACTAGTTCTTTTCCCTCTAGATCCAATGTCTGTTAGGGTTATCTCTTAAGTTGGGCTAGTTAAAATAATTAAATATGATTAATAAATCCACATACGATTGGGAAACATAACATAGGGGCATTTTAGTAATTTTTCCACTAATAATGAGTAAAGGCTTAAAATGGTTTAGTTGTACATAAAATGAAACACATAAATTATATGACTTGTTATAATTAATTAGATAATTACAAACAGAAACACCTTAAGGGTAAAATAGTAATTTTGCATGCTAGTGTCTAAAGTTGAATTGAAATGTCTGAATTTGATAAGAATAGAGGTTCTATCCATAGAAAGTATGTTAGCCATGTTTTTAATGATTGAATTCACCATTATGTATTTTTATACTCCATGTACCTATTTCGATGCGCCGGTAGCAAAATCAAGGATGTCACCTCGTAAAGTGTGCAGTAAAGTTCAAAGGTAATTTCTAAGAAGATTGATCATGTTTTGCACTCTATGTACTTAAGTGGGGCAATGGGTGTGATGTATAAAGGACACAGAGTAGTATTTATATATAATAAACTGTGTTGTACTTAATCATGTGCTGGTTTCTCTTATGTATATATGATTTGTGCTGATGCTTATGAGCCTGAGGCTCTTTGTGTTTTTCTTGTGGCCTAAGGCCTATGATCATTGGGTGATAGATGATGTCTGGGGGACCAGAAGGGTCCAGTAGATGCAATGTATGATATCAAAGTGTTTACAAGTAGAAATTAATTTTAGGATAGTGACTCGAGTAGCCATTATGCTGGCAAATTTTTAAGATATACCGATTTATGTTGAATTCTTTCTGTAATAGCCAAGACATAAAAATATGAACTTAAATGGACTATAGGAATTGATCAGAATAAATTTGGAGTCAGACAGGATTGCCTAGTGCAGTATAGGTGAAAGTTAAATGAATGATTGTGGGAGAAGTCAAATAGGTGACCTAGCAGGAAGGGCATTATTCATTGGGTTTCTTTGGGAATCCAGCAGGGGGTGTCACATTTTGTGGTATTAGAGCATAAGTGAATGTTCCTAGGCTAAGTATATGAGTGCAAATGTCTAAGTTTCAAAATCCTTTGAACTATTACACTGCCCGAGGCTGAGAAGGAACAATCTTTTGTAATATAGAAATGATTGGTCAAGTTACCTAAAAAAGGGGCTAAGGAACCAATTGGTTTTGTATATATAGTGAGCTAGTTATGTATCAACACCTAAACCTAGAAATGTTGCACAGCAGCCAGATTCATAAGTGATTGGTTAACAACAGGCAGTAGTAATCCCTATCTAGGTACACCGAGAAGTAGTACACAAAAGGATATTACTAGATTCCTAAAGTATGCTGAGGAGATTATTTTTAATGATATATATAAAGAATGTAAGAGATTCTTGATAGGACTGAAGATAGGGTCAAAGATACAGATAGCTAAATCTCTAAAAGAGAGGTTTTGTAGTACTAGTACTAGCTGCAAGTGACATGGAGGAAATGGTACCAAAAAGGAGAGACCTCTTTTAGAGAAAGAGGCAATGCGTTGTGGGACAATTTAGTGTTGGGGCAAGATCGTATAATATGGAGAGATGGCTAGATACAGGCATAGTCTCAACTTAGGCCCTAATATCAAACTGGGTACCAAGGGCGGAGACAGACACAAACTCAGAGATTGGGGTAGGCTTTTACTGGTAGACCTCGATTGCCTTCTTGAGTCGATAGTGCTCCTTGTACAAGGGGTAATAAGAGTGGACCTTCCATATGGGTCTCTTATCAAAAGAGGCACTAAGGGTAGTGTAGAGAAAGCAAGGGAGGGGAATGTCTCCATTGTGGTGTTAGAGACCACTATAGAGAGAGTGTCCTCAAAGATAAGTAGAGGGTGCTCAGACATAGACAACTAATGTTACACCCTAGATAAGAGTCAAGGGTAAACTAAAAGAGACTAGTCTAGTGCTAGTCAGGGTACTAAAATTGAGGCTTGTGCTTCAGCCAAGCAATGTGCAGTGAAAGCTAGAGAAGAGGCTAGATAAAGCTAGGTTATTGACAAATTACAAAGACAGTTTAAGTTACCTGGTCAAGATGGATTAGTCCTTAGAGAGGCTGGCTAGACTATATATAGATAAGATAGTTAGATGTCTTGGTGTGCCAGTGACTATCATTTTTAACAAGGATCTTTGTTTTCCTTCTAGATTATTAGAATAACTTACACGCATTTTTAGGCACTAGGCTGAGCTACGGTAAAGCTTTTCATCCTCAGTCTGACGGACAGTCAGAGAGGGTGGTACAGACATTTGAAAATATGTTGTGAGATTGTACTTTTATGCATATGAGTAACTGGAATCTATATATGTTCTTGGTAAAGGTTGCCTATAATAATAGTTACCAATATAGCTTTGGGATAGACCTATAAGAGGCATTGTACAATAAATAATATAGGACTCCTTCAAGTTGGAGTGAAGTTAGAGAGAGAAAATCTCCAGTGTAGGTTTAATTAAAGAGGCTGAAGAAAGAGTGAAATTAATCAGAGAAAGGCTAAAGGTAGCTATGGTTAGATAAGAACCATATGCTGGTTTGAAATAGAGAGATGTTGAATATACAGTCAGGGAAAAAATGTTCTAGAGGTTCTTTTGGGAGAAAGGCATAAAGGTTCAGGAAAAAGGGAAATTGAGTCCCAAGTTCATCTGAGCCTATGAGAGTACAAATAGGGTTGAACTTTTAGCATATAGGCTTATACTACCACCTGAGCTATAACAAATACACAATGTTTTCCATGTTCCTATGCACAAGAGGTACAGATTGGATCCATTACATGTGATTCCGATGAAAGATATAGAGGTACAACTAGATTTAAGTTATGAGTAGGAACACCAATACAGATTATGGCTCGTGAAACAAGATGATTGGAAAAGGAGTCCATAACACTATGACAGTGCTATGGAGGTACCAAATTATAGAAGAATTTACTTGGGAGACAAAAAAATAGATGAGATCTCAGCATCCTTATTTATTTACTCCAAGTAATTTCAAGCACGAAATTTCTTAAGTGGGGAAGAAATGTAACGCCCGTATTTTGGGGTTTTATGAATAGTGCCATTAGGTCCAGAAAGTGTACCCAGGGTGTTGGATTACTTGCACATAAATCAAGATAGTGACAGTGGTCATGAAAATTTAAGGGGCTTTAATCTGATGAAAAGAGCAAAATTTTAAAATTTAGCAGAACCAACAATTTAT
>CANXYI010200768.1:0-12752 GCA_948208565.1 Hura crepitans
CCTAGCAAGATAAAGGCAGTAATAGAGTAGAAGCCACCTAGGAACACCATAGAGATTAGGAGTTTTCTAGGGTTGGTAGGGCATAACAGACAATTTGTTAAGGCATTTTCATTAACGATAGCCTCTATGACATAGTTATTAAGGAAGGATGTTCAATTTGTTTGGGATGACATGTTTCAGAATAACTTTAATAAGCTCAAGGCTATATTGACAAAAGCTATAATTCTTGTACAGCCAGTCTGGTGGAAGGACTTCACTATATACAGTAATGTGTCTCATAATGGCTTAGGGTGTGTTCTAATATAGGATGACAAGGTTATTACCTATGCTTCAAGATAGTTGAAGCCACAAGAGAAAGAATTACCCTACTTATGATGTAGAGCTTGTTGCCATTGTATTTGTTTTACAAATCTAAAGATGTTATTTGTATGGGGAAAAGTGCTACATTTAATCTAAAGATGTTATTTGTATGGGGAAAAGTGCTACATTTACATGAATCATAAAAGTCTTAAGTATCTTTCTACATAAAAGGAGCTGAACTTAAGACAGAGGAGGTGTATAGAATTAATTAAGGATTATGATTGCATAACTTCTGAAGGAGTTAGACCTATGCCACTATAACTACTCAATTGAATTCTAGCACCCAAAGTGCAAATAACAAGAAGTTGTCTACCCAGTAGATTGGTCTATCCAATAAACTAGTGTAGTGGACCTCAAGGACCTACGCCACTGCATCAGCATCATATAAAAGATCAGTGATGAAGTGACTATGTCTACCCAGTAGATTGGTCTGTCTGATAGACTAGTGTAGTGGCTCTTAGGGATATACACCGCTGCACTGATAATATCAAATCTAGTTTTAGGTGGGAAGGATAGAAGTTATCTATTTAACAACTAGTACAGTGGCCCTAATGAGGACCTACATCACTATACTAGCCCTGTCTGAAAAGTAGATAGTGTAATAGCTGCTAAAGAACCCTAAGTTGACCAGTTAACCCATCTAGTGGTTGTCTATCTAATAGACCATTTAATCTCAATCTATGTCCATTTCTTTATTGATCAACTTTTTATAACATTATAAACTAAAAAATAGACAGTTATAATTTTTACAGCACAATTAGAAATTAGCCCAGTCTAGTATGGCCACAAACTAGAAAATATATCCAATGGTACAATTGCCAATAATTATGATGTATTATGCTAGATTTTATTCCATAATTTTTTCATAATTTTAGGCCATTTACTGTCCAGTGGATTTATTAGTTCAGGTAATAGTCATTTTAAAATAGTTACAGGTCATTGCGACAAGGTTTCACTAAGCTTCCTAGGTCCATTTCACCATGTTTTTAAATATAGTTTTCAACACTATTCCCATAAAGTTTATAGGTCCTAAGCTAACATATCATAGGCCATTTACAAGGCCAACATATAGTTCAAGATGCCATTACCATCGACTACAAACATAGCCCTCAAAGGCACACAAATAACCATGTTTTGCATGTATAAGGCATAGCCTTTATAGGCAAAGTTACAAGCCACTTTTTATACTTAATTGCTAGTCTAGTTTTAAGACAATTTTCAAGTTATGTTTCATGTCACTTCTTGACTAGATTTTCATGCCATTTTAAGGTATACGCTAACTACATTCATGCCAACAATAATTAAGCTATTCATGCTTTCAAGTTTATGCTTTAATACACATAACATGGTCCTCATATTATCTCATTTTTCATGCCATTTTCAATGAGCTAGCTTTCAGATACAACTAGTCAAAGGCCTTAATCATACATTCTTATGATGTTCAACACACCATCATCCATTAATCCATAGTACAAGTACACTTATATACATACCATTTAAGGTAGCAAAAGCCTATCACATTCTTCAGCCACCACTAGCTTTCCATGCTTTCATGCATTATTATACTTATTACTTGCCCAGTCAAGTATTCATGTATCATAGGTCTAAGGCACATGCATTTCCAGCCTTAAACACCACCTAAGACCACACTGAGCAAGCCACACACATTCACATTCATAAGCAAGCTCTTGGCTACCCCTATACTTTACACTAATCATAAATTTTTCCATCTCTCTACAAATAATGCTATTTCCTTTTAATACCGCAATGATCAATTTAGAACTCAATTACCCTAAGCACACCCTAACATACATCAAGCCCATGCATACCTCTTGGCCAAATTATAGATTGACACTAACATTAGTTCTTTTCATCAAGTAACCATACCGTGCACCTTCCTCTATGCCATAGGCTATAACTATACAAAGAAAGAGCTATTCAAGCAAATTTAGGCACTCAAACCAACCTAACTCAAGGGAAAAGCTATTAAAAATTAGAGGACATGAAGCGAATGGTTGAATTCACTTACCTCACTCACTTAGAGATGCAATTGCCACTATTTCAACGTTTTTAACACCTTCATTCTAGCCTTCATAGAAACTTTCTCCACCTTCTTCAAGCTCTTTATTGCTCCAATTCACCTCAAACAAAGGCCATACATATCCCTATAAAAGTTAGGCATCACAAGGAACCATTTACAACCAAAAATACCTAAGAAAAACTAAGGAGAAGACTTGAAAACTCACTAAATAAGATTGCTAAACTACTTCTATCCCATAAATTTCCATGAATTTTAATTAATAACTGAAGACTCCTTTGGCCTTGATTCTTTTTTTGAGATTTCCCTAACATGCCAAAATAATTTTAGGAACCTAAAAATTCTAGAAAGGAATTAAGGAGGAGATGGAAATGGCCACTCCCCTCTACTTTGGTGTCATTGCCTAGATAGCAAGGGAGAAGTTTTTTCTTCCTTTATTTAAGTTTAATTATCCTCTTGTTAAAGCTTATGGACACTTGTTAAGGGCCCTAAGCCAATTGGCAAGTGTGTGGGTGGGTCCTATAGCCACTCGAGCCATCTCGATACATCTCAATTTTTTTAGCAAACATTGAAAATTCACCAAAATTTGCACAAACCTTGAAAAATTACACCCTTTATTTTAAAGTTCATATTTTAATCACCTCTATATGCTCGTAAACTCTTGTAGCCAAAGTCCATCTATAGGACAATTTTCATACTACCTCAATTTGCATGCCAATCTTAACAAGTGGAATTTTGCAAATGACCTCGGAATTCAAAATTTCTTTCACATATGGACTCAGTGCAATTTTGGAGCTTTAGGGTCCACTATTATTGGGTCCATCCAGGCACATCTCGGGTCATTCCCTGCTTGTAAAATTTTATTGCTCAGTACGGTAGTGTCTCGAGTGACCCTTTTGATTTTCTTAAGAATGATCAAACCGAAGTAGCTTAGGACTCAACTTAGGCCTTACTCCTTAAGTCTCAGACGACGAGAAGGATGTTAAAGGAATCTAGGGCCACCCCTTTATAATGACCTTAGGGGGTGCGAGTTAGGCATAACAAGGTAGGAGTCACCACCCGACAAAGTCCGAAAATAGAAATACCTTATAAGGCTAAAACCAAAGTTGTTCGGAACCCTACTCTTATTTATACCTCAACATAATACAGAACATCGATTTGAATTTATGGCATTACTCCTTTTCTTAAGCGATTTTTGTACTTAAAGTAAATCACGCATTCACGTAGAAAATGTTATAGAATATATTTACAAAAAAATAAATAGGTGCTTGGAATCGAAATAACATACATGAAATCGAGCCATTAATTACTTCAAGAACTTTGGTTCTCTCATGCCAATTTTAGAAAAATGGATTTTATTGTGGTGACTTTTTGTTAATATTGAATGATAAGTTTGAGAACTTTGGTTCTCAAAGGTTAATTTGGAAAAACAAGTTTTATTGTGATGGTTTTTTATTTGTAAGAATGGTTTGAAAACTTTAGTTCTCAATGATCAACTTTGAAAAATGAATGTTATTGTTCTAAACTTTATTGTGAGAAAATCAAAATTTATTTTATTAATAGAACACCAATTTATTAGGAAAAAATATGATTTAGACTATTATTTCCTTTTAACATGTAAAACCATTCTTCTACCTAATTTGGTGCTCATGGGATGTTTCAGGATTGAAATTGGAGGAATCATACATAAATCGGGAAATGGGTTTAATTTGAAAACTTTGGTCCTCTCATGCTAATTTTTAGAAAATACTTTTATTGTGACTTTTATTAAGAAAAATCAAACCCTAATTTATTAATAAAACACCAATTGGTTAAATAGAAATATTTTAATTATTTTTCCATTCACATGAAAAATCATTTTCCTTATTTATTACAACATTCATGGAAACTAAAAGGAAATAATTCGATCAAAATATAAAATACAAGGAAATTACCTAAAATACAATCTAATCAAGAAATATAAAATTACATTTTAGGATCCTAAAATACAATCTAAAGAAAAAATAGGCAAAAATAACTACAATCAGCCCCTAGAAATCATATTTCTCGTATCACAACAATAGAAATAATATATTAGCATGCGAATGAGAAATAAAAAAACTGGACAGAAATTAAATGAAAATAAATAGTTGCAAAAATATAAATATTGGATAAATAAATTATCACATCTAACCAGTAGATGGATAATGCAAAAAAATAAAATAAAATCATCACAAACAACCAAAAATAATATTTTTGATGCAAAGCAAAAATATGAAGACAGACAGAAATTAAATAAAATAGACAGTCCCAAAAATATAAAATATTGCACAAATAAATTATCACATCTAACCAGTAGATGGATAATGTAAGAAGAAAAATAAAATCAACACAAAAGACCAAAAATAATATTTTTGATGTGAAGCAAAAATATTAAGGCAGATAGAAATTAAATAAAAAAGACAGTCGTAAAAATATAAAATATTACACAAATAAATTACCATATCTAACCAATAGATGGATAATGTAAGAAGAAAAATAAAATCAGCACAAATGACCAAAAGTAATATTTTTGATGCGAAGCAAAAATATGAAGACAAACATAAATTATATAAAATAGACAGCCACAAAAATGCAAAATGTGACGCAAATAAATTATCACATCTAACTAGTAGATGGATAATGCAAGAAGAAAAAATAAAATCAGCTTAAATGGCCAAAAATAATATTTTTGATGCGAATAAAAAATATGAAGATAGGTAGAAATTAAATAAAATAGATAGTTAAAAAAATACAAAATATGACACAAATAAATTACCACATCTAACTAGTAGATGGATAATGTAAGAAGAGAAAAAGCAAACAATAGACGAAAAATGGGTCGGTCAACACACCAGTATATTTGCCTTTAGGGAGATCTCAAATAGGATTGAAAATAGTGCTTGAATCTTTGAAAAAATCCAAAAAAATGGAGTTGGAAGAGTGTTTTTGTGTATTTTATGTTTTTTTTCTCTTTAAATTGACTAACCTCCACCTAAAAGGACCCATTTGATTTTTATGCACGGACCCTGAGGCCCAAAACAGGCTTTTCTAGGGTGAAAATGGTCGTTTTGGCCTCAATAACGGTCGTTCCACATGCAAAAATGGCTGTTTTGGGCCGAACTGCCCAAACAGCCGTTTTGGTCCTCAAAATGGCCATTCTCGATTTTTTTTGGCCATACTTTGCCCCCTGCACTCCCCTTTTGGCATCAATGTTGGGTAGGCTCGAGCCCTTAACCCATCACAAAATGCCCATTTTTTTTGCATTTCAAGTCGCACCGAGAAATTTTTTGGGTCAAGCAAGGATTAAAAAAAATATAATTTTTAAGAAAATTTTGAGATCTTCGATTCAAATAAAAAATCTAATTTTTTGGATTTTTTTGTCCTTTTTATCATCATTGGGCAAACTGAACCTTGGAGCCTTCGAAATCCAGTGTCTACAAGTAGTTTAAAGTCTAAAATGAATTATTGGTTCTACTAAATTTCTAAATTTTATCTTTTTTATCAAATTAAAGCCCCTTAAAGATTCATGACTAGTGTCAATACCTTAATTTATGCACAAGTGACCCGGTACCCCGAGCACACTTCCTAAACCCAGTGGCACTATTCACAAAGCCTTGAAACACGAGTGTTACATTTCTTCCCCCTCTTAAGAAATTTCATCCTCAAAATTACCTAGAGCAATTAAGTCAAGATACTGAGCATTTATCTCTTCTTCTAGCTCTCAGGTAACTTCTTTTATATTATGGTATCTCCATAGCACCTTAACAAGTGGTATAGACTTGTTCCTCAATTACTTCGTTTCATGAACCAAAATCTATACCTCAATATCTACCATCAGAATCCTGTGATGGATCCGATCTGTACCTCTTGAACATAGAAACATGAAAACATTGTGTATCTACTATAGCTTAGGTGGTAATGTGAGCCTGTATGGTAGAGTTCTGACCCTTCCTGCAATCTCATAGGGTCTTATAGATCTGGGACTCAATTTCACCTTTTTCTCGAACCTCAGCACCTTTCTCCATGGAGAAACTTTTAAGAATACTTTTTCTTTAATTGTATACTCAATATCTCTCCACTTTAGCTTAACATATGATTTCTATCTATCCACAGCTACCTTCAGCCACTCTCTAAGTAACTTCACATTTTCTTCAATATCTCTGATTAAATCCACCTTAGAAATTTTACTCTCTCCAACTTCACTCCAACACAAGGGAGTCCTGCATAGTCTACTATACAATGCCTCATATAAGGCCATCCCTAAGCTAGATTGGCAACTATTATTATAGGCAAACTTTGCCAAAGACAAGTACTGATCCCAGTTACCCTTAAGCTCAATAGCACATCCTCATACTATATCTTCAAGTATCTATATAACCCTCTCTGATTGCCCATCAATTTAAGGTTAAAAAACTATGCTATAGGCAAATCTAGTGCCTAAGGCTTCTATGCGACTTCTTCAAAAAATTGGAAGTGAAGTGAGAATCCCTATCATAAATGATAGTCACTAGCACACCATGTAATCTGACTATCTCATCGACATATAGTCTAGCTAGCCTCTCTAAGGAATAATATATCCTGACCAGTATAAAATGAGCTATCTTTGTCAAGTTGTCAACAATCACTTATGCAACATCACATTTACCTTTGGTCCAAGGCAAACCCATTACAAAAATCCATAGTCACCTTTTCCCACTTCCACTCTAGTATTACTATAGGATGCAGTAATCCAGAAGGAACCTAATGCTCAGTTTTCAGTTGCTGGCATTTCAAACACTTGGCAAGATACTCTGCCATATCTCTTTCCATACTAAGCCACCAATAATGAGATTTTAGGTCTAAATACTTTTTTGTGCTCAAGGATACATGGAATAAGGAGCCTCATATGCCTTCTTAAGTATCTATAACCTTAAGTCATTTGTATTAAGTACACACAACCTATTATGATAATACAGATACCTATCTTCTATCAACTCAAACCCTATGGCCTTCCCTTCTTCAGCCTTGTTTGCCATCTGAACTAGCTATTCATCTTTCATCTAACTTTCTTTAATCTGCTATCTAAAGTTTGGCTTCACCTATAACTCAGCCAACATAGCATCTCCTGAAGTGTACTATAAGCTAACATTCATAGCTTTTAAAGCCATAATAAATTTCCTACTCAAAACATCTACCACCATATTGGCTTTCCCAAGGAGGCAATCAATCAGGCAGTCATAATCTTTGATCAGCTTTAACCATCTTCTCTATCTTAAGTTTAGTACGTATTTTAGAATCTTATGATCTACATATATATATAGTATTTTTCTCTATGCAGATAGTGCCTTCATATTTAAAAGCAATTACACTAGCAGCTAGTTCTAAGTCATGAGTAGGATAATTCTTTTCATAGGACTTCAACTATCTTGAAGCATAAGCTACTACTTTTCTCTCATGTATTAATACACATCCCTAGCCATTTAGTGAAACATCACTATACACTGTAAAGTCTTTACCCTATTTAGGTTAAACTAGGATAGGAACTTCTATTAGCACCTTCTTTAGTTGTTTATAACTTGCTTGACATATATAATTCCACTCAAATCTCACATTTTTTTAATTAGTCTGGTTAAAGGAGTAGCAATGATGGAGAACCCTTTTAAAAATCTTCCATAATACCTAACTAAATCTAGGAAACTTCTCACATCTATTACATTCCTAGGTGGTTCCCACTCTAGCACTGCCTTTACTTTACTGGGATTAACCCTGATTCCTTCTAATGAAACAATATGGCCTAGAAAAGCAACTTCACTCAGCCAAAACTCACACTTACTGAGTTTGGCATACAACTGTCCCTCTCTCAACTACTCAAAGAGTTCATTTATCATGATTAATGGACACTTATTCTTTATAGTCATCTCATTCAGCTGCCTATAACCAATACATAACCTAAGCAACTTGTCTTTCTTTTTCTTCTTTAAATAGCACAAGTACTCCCTAAAAAGATACACTGGGTCAAATAAAAACCCTTATCTAATAGTTCTTGTAATTGTACCTTCAGTTCTTTTTACTCAACAGGTGTTATTCTATAAGAAGCAATGGATATTGGAGCTACGCTAGGATATACCTCCATTTCAGAATCTAGTTCCCTCTGAGGTGGTGAGCCTAGTAGCTCATCAAGGGATACATCAGAAAATTCAAAAACAACTGGAATATATGCCAACTCAGAGTTAGAAATATTTAGGTTAATAACATAAGCCAAATATGCCTTATAGGCCTTCCAAAGAGGTTTCTGTGCTTTAATAGTAAAGATAAGATAATTCAAAAAACTTCTCTCACCATTGTGACTGTCTACCCCTCTGTAGTGTAAAGGGTCAACTTCTTATGTGTACAATCAATCATAGCTTGATGCTTAATCAGCCAATTCATCCCTAAGATCATATCAAACTCCTTGAAAGGAAAATCAATCAAATCAGTAGGAAATCTATGCCCTTGAATCACTAGTGGGAATTGCTTATATGCCTTGTTCACAATCACAAATTGCCCTATAAAATTGCTAACTTTGATGTCTATATCAACATATTCAAGTTCTAACTGCCTATTCCATTCTTGTGTAGTACATAACATAGAAATGTGTAAAACCAGGGTCTGTCGAGCCAAAACTAGAACATCAAATAAATAAAAAGTGCCAGTTATAACATCTGGTGCTACAGCCTCTTCTCTAGCTTTGATAGTGTACTACCTGGCTAGACTACGAGCCCCAATTTTGGTACCCTAGCTAGCACTAAGCTGCTCTCTTTTGGTTGACCTCTGACCCCTATTCTGAGGTGCAACAGTAGATGCCAATGTCTAAGCACCCTCTACCTGTCTCTAAGGACACTGTCTTCTGTAGTGGTCTTTAACACCATAATAGAGACATTCTCCTCTTCTTCTTACTCTACACTACTCCCAGTGCCTCTTTTGACAAGTGACACACATGGGCAATCCATTCCCATTACCCCCTGTACTAGGAGTACTATCAGCTCGAGGAGGCAATCAAGGTTTACTTGTAAAAGCTTATCTCGACCTTTGTGTCTATACCTATCTCTGCCCCTAGTACCCTATCTGATATTGTGACTTAGGCTGAGATTGTGCCTATGATTGACCATCTCTCCTCTTTTCACCATCTCTTATCACTATACTGGACTGGCCTATAGTGAACTGCCTCTCTCTTTGGAAGAGGTCCCTCTTTTCTTATACCATTTCCTCTATGTCATATACAGCTGACACTAGTACTACAAAATCTCTCTTTGGGATTTTGCTATTTGCATCCTTGACTCTACATTCAATCTGTGAAGACTCTTACATTCTCTATATCATTGGGAATGAACCCCTCAACATACTTTAGGAGACTAGTAAGATCCTTTTTTTCATATACTAGCTTCCTAGTGTACCAAGAAAAGGGTTACTCCTTCCTACTATTAGCTAGGCACTTGTAGCTATGGCTATTGTGCAACATTACTCAGTTCAGGTACTGATGCATAGCCTACCCCCTGTATAGCTATGGTTGCAAAATTAGCCAATTCCTTAACCCCTCATTTGGATAACTTGATCAGTCATATCTTTATTATAGAGGACTTTCTTATCAGCCTCGGGCAGCATAATAGTTCAAAGAAATTTAAAACTTAGATATTTGCACTTATGTACTTAGCCTAGGAATATTAACCTATGCTTTTATACCACAAAATGTAACACCCATTATTGGATTCCTAAAGAACCCAATAAGTGGTGCACTTCCTGCCAGATCACCTATCCTGACTTCTCCCATAGTCATTCGTTTAACCTTTACTTATGTTGTATTTAATTGATTCTAACTAACTTTGAATTTAGCACTGTCTATCCCTATAATCCATTTAGGTTCATGTTATCATGTTCATACCATCATAGAATGATTTCAACACATTCAAGTATTTCCTAAAAATCCAGTAGCACAACGGCTATCTGGGTCACTATCCCAAAATTGTTCAACCTATAAACACTTTTATAACAAGTAATCACATCCCTTAGACCCTTCTGGTCCCTTAGATATCAACCTCTCATCAACATTTATCAAACAACAATCATGGGCCTTAGGCCATAATCAAGAAAACTCATAGAGCCTCAGGCTCATAGAACATTCACATAAGGCATACACATATAACAACTATTAACCATTACTTAATTACAACATAGTTTATCTATATATATACAAATACCATTCAGTGTCCCTTATATACATCACACCCATTTCCCAACCTAAGGACATAGAGTGCAAAAAGCTATAAAGATATACATGATCAACCTTCTAAAACATGACCTCTAAACTCTGTATATGCTTTACAAGATGACATCCTTGCTTTTAGTACCTACGTACCAAAATAGGTATGCTGAGTATAAAATACTCAGTGCTGAATTCAAACATTTAAAATATGTCTAATTGTTTATCCATAAATAATATTTCTATTCACGTTTAGTTCTAGTATCTAAGTTCAGCTTAGAGGACTAATATGTAAAAATTACCATTTTCCCCTAGGGTGTTTTTGCTTGTAAAATTATCTGGTTAATTATTATCACTCATATAAATTATGTTTTTGGTCATGATTAACTCTTACATGCATAAACTCTACCATTTTAAACCTTTAAGCATTATCAGTGGAAAATTACCAAAATACCTTTGTGTTATACTTTGTCACCATATACAAATTTTATTAATCTTATTTAACTGCTTCAGTTGACCCATCATAGGTGAAAATCCTGATAAACACTGGATCTAGAGGGAAAATAAACTAGTGCAGTGATCGCTATTCTGGATCTATGACGTTGCATCGGCTCAATTGAATTTTAGCACCCAAGGTGCAAATAGCAAGTAGTTGTCTGCCCAGTAGACTGGTCCATCTAATAAACTAGCGTAGTCACCCTCAAATACCTATGCCACTACACTAGCATCATATAAAAGATCAGTGATGAAGTGGTTGTGTCTACCCAATAGACTTGTCTGTCTACCAAATTAGTATAGTGGCCCTAAGCAACCTACACCGCTGCACCGACAATATCAAATCTAGAATTAGGTGGCAAGGATAGAAAGTTATCTATCCAATAGGCTAGTATAGTGGCCCCAATGGGGACCTACGCCGCTGTACTGGCCTTGTCTAAAAAGTAGACAGTGTAGTAGCTTCTAAGGATCTATAAGTTCACTAGTCAACCCATCCAATAGGTGTATATCTAATGGGCAATTTAATCTCAATCTATGTCCAATTATTTACTAATCAAATTTTTATAATATTATAAACTCGAAAATAGATAGTTATAATTTTTGTAGCACAGTTGGAAATTAGCTCGGTCTAGTATAGCCATAAACTGGTTACCGGGTGAATTATCCAAAAATATAACCAAGGGTATAATTGCCAATAATTATGATGCATTATGTTAGATTTTATTCCAAAAGTGTTTCATAATTTTAGGCCATTTTACTATCCAGTGGATTTTTTGGTTTAGTTAATGGTCACTTTAGGACAATTATAGGTTATTATGACAAGGTTTCACTAAGCTTTCTAGGTCCGTTTTTTCAATGAAGTTTTCAACACTATTCCCATAAAAGTTTATAGCCCCTAAGCCAACATATAATAGGCCTTTTACAAGGCTAACATATAGTTCAAGATGCCACTACCATCCACTACAAAACATACTAAAGGCATATAAATGACCATGTTTTCAATTTACAAGGCATAATCCTTATAGGCAAAGTTACAAGCTACATTTTATACTTGATTGCTAGTTTATTTTTAAGATCATTTTCAAATTATGTTTCATGTCACTTTTTAACTAAATTTTCATGCAATTTTATGGTATACACTAACTACATTCATGCTAACAATAATTAAGCTATTCATTCTTTCAAGCTCATGCTTTAATACATATATAATGGTCCACTTATTATCTCATTTTTCATGCCATTTTCTATGAGCTAGCGTTCAGGTACAACTAATTAAAGGGCATAATCATGCATTCTCATAATGTCTAACACACCATCATCCATTAATCCATAATACAAGTATGCTTACATATATACCTTTACACTTGTTTGCCATTTAAGGCAGGAAAAGCCTATCACATTCTTTGGCCCCCACTAGCTTTCCATGTTTCACATTATTCAACTTATTACAGGCCAAGTCAATTATTCATGCATAATTAGTCTAAGGCATATACATTTCTAGCTTGAAACACCACCTAAGACCACATTAAGCAAGCAACACATATTCACATTCATAAACAAGCTCTCGACTACATTTATACTTTACACTAATCATTCACTTTTCCATCTCTCAAGAAATAATGT
>CANXYI010200850.1:0-11699 GCA_948208565.1 Hura crepitans
AAAGGATATATAAAGCATTTGGCAGCTTTAGTTTTGTGATGGATACATACTATATTATAAACTTAATCTTACAAAGTTTACCTAATAGTTATGCAAGTTTTTTTCTTAATTATCATATGAAGAAGATCATATCTACAATTCCTGAGCCTATTAATATGCTCAAGATTATTAAAGATGCTATTGTGAAATAGTCTTTTAAGGTAGTTATGTTTGTCAGCTTGTCTTCTTCTAAGGGCAAGGAAAAGAACAAGAATAAGAAAATGGCGACTAGAATCCAAGGTGGGATTAGCAAGAAGAAGGGATAGCAAGTTGTTGTTGCCTCTTTTGACTACTAGAAAGAAAACTACCATTAAGGCATATGCTTTCGTTATGAAAAATTTAGGCATTGGAGGTGCAACTACAAGGCCTATTTAGAGTCTCGTGAGAAAGAGAAGCAAGGAGTGGCTTTAACTTCAAGTATTCATGTGATTTAAATTAATACTAATACAATTTCAATAACCAAACATGGGTATTGGATACCAAATATGGTTCTCACTTAGTTTTTTCTATGTAGGGAGTAAGAAGCAGTAAGAAGGTAGAAAGGGAGATATGGACCTGTGCTTAGCAAATAGAGCAAGAGTTGTTGCATTAGCTTTAAGATTATATCATCTTGTTTCACCTTCTAGACTTCTATTAATTTTAGACAATTGTTATTATGTTCCTTCTTTATCTAGAAACATTATTTCAATTTCTTGTTTTGTGAAATAGGGTTTTGATATTTCCATTAATAATAACAAGGGTTGTTCTATTTACTTGGATAATGTGTTTTATTTTTCAAGTATAACATGTAATGGAATTTATGTTTTGAATAAGGATAAAGAATTGCATAACATTAGCACCAAATGATCCAAGATAGATATATTAATGCCATCTTATCTCTAGCATTGTTGCCTTAGCCATATAAATGAGAAATACATGACTAAGTTACACAAGGAGGGTAGTTTAGGATTATTTGATTATGAATCAAATGATACCTGTAAGTCTCGTTTATTAGGCAAGATGACAAAATCACCTTTTTTTAGAAAGGGTGAGCAAGCAAGTGAGTTATTGGAACTCATACATACCGATGTATGTGGTCTAATGTCAACACATACACATGGAGGTTTTTTATACTTCATTACCTTTATTGATGATCACTTATTACATGGATATTCGTACTTGGTAAAGTACAAGTTTGAAGCCTTTGAAAAGTTCAAAGAATTTAGAAATGAGGTTAGGAAACAACTTGGTAAGTGTATTAAAACTCTTCAATTTGATTGAGGTGGTGCATACTTAAGTTAAGAATTCTAGGGTTATCTGAGAGATAATGTTATATTATCTTAATGGACTCCTCTATATACACCCTAGCATAATGGTGTATTTGAAAGGAGAAATCGAACTCTATTAGATATGGTTTGATCTATGATGAGTCTTCTAGATTTACCTAAGTCCATTTGAGGGTATGCCTTGGAAACTATCGTTTATATTTTAATTAGAGTTCCATCAAAGTCAATTGATGTTACACCATATGAGGTATGGTATAATAAGAAACCTATTCTTTCACATATCAAGGTATGGGGATGCTTTACATATGTGAAAAGAATAATGTCAGATAAGCTTGATACTAAGTCTAACATTTGCTTATTTATGGGGTATCTGAAGGAAACTTTAGGATACTACTTTTTTCATCCTTTGAAATAAAAGGTGTTTGTATCAAAGCATTCAATCTTTCTAGAGATAGAGTTTCTTATGAAGGACAATAGGAATAAAATTAAACTTGATAAAGTTCAAGATCCACAAATTGAAGTAGATCAATTAACTGATCCCAATTCTATTACTTATAATGATGAGGTGATAGAACAACCTAGGGAAACATAAGTTCCTAGTTAACTTACAAGGGTTAGAAGTATTCTAGAGAGATATGTATTTCTGATGGATTAGGATAAGAAAGTGATTCTAGTAGAATACCATAAGCCTACTAGTTATGAGAAGGTTCCTAAGAGTTCAAATTTAGACTCATGGCTTAAGGCCATGATATGACACCTATGTAAGCTATTGCATCTATGTTAGTTCATTGTGATTACATGGGTTTGGTTGGAGGGAATTAATAAAATTAAGAAGTGATTAATTTAACTAGGAATCGAGGACTACGTGGAAATAAAAGAAGCAAATTTTGTAATTACAAAAAGTAATAATAATTATAATATAAATAAAATATGGAAACATAATATTTTTCACAAGTGAATTTCATGTAAAATCTACTTGACAAGCCAAATAAATTTGTTGGAATTTTCAACCAGTAGAAGCAAAAAAACAAAAAAAAAGAAGAAAAAGAAAAAGAAAAAAAGAGAAGAAAAAATCAACTTAAATATGTCTATTAGACTTAAAAAAAAAAGAAAAGAGCATTAGCTGGTATAATGGAACAAAAATAAAATGAAAGGAAAGAAAAGTGGAGCAATAAGTGAAATCGAGAACAACTAAGGACCTAAGAAGCATAGGAAACAACATGTGTTAAAGGTGAACTCTGTAGGAAAATAAAGAGAATAACAACATAAGAGTCTGATACTAGGTAGGTGCCTTTAATTCTTTTAATCTAGGGCTAGTTACATGAGTGAGAGAGTTGTTAAAGGGTATTGCATCACTACTACACACATTAATATAGCTACTGGTGTATATTAGTGCCACAGCTATAGCTGATGTGCACAGGTAGTGGGTTGTGCAAGAGTGCAGTAAGGGAGTGCAGCTACTATTGCTATTACAAGTGGAATAGCACCACTAATTTTAGAAAGGTAGCATTGCTGCTCATAGCCATATGGCTACCAGTGTAAATGATGCCACTATTACAACTGGTAATAGGCCAGATATCGATGTAACAGGATCGACTTAAGTATTCTGCAAATGGGAAAAGATATAATAGTGAGGCCTTATTGCTGTCCACTACAAGTGTAACTGCTGGCACCTCATAGGGTAGCTATTGTAACTATTATTTTGCATAGATAGCTAGGCATGGTATAGATTCAATGGGTTCGCTTAGTGATTATTGTGATGATATAGATGAAAGGAAGATTTACTATAGAGCAATAAAGCAACTAATGTAATTTGTTAACCACTTGAATTGTACTATCAAAGAAGCTTTACTATTATAGTAAGTAGAGCTATTACTAGCACTATGAAGTGCCATAGTTGTAACTATTAGCAGTAGATAGCAGGGTAACAATGACGGCTACAGGAAGGTAGACAATAGGGGGAAGTATATGTGGTTTTATAAGAGCCCTTAAGGATAAGCATCAGCACTACTATATTTAAGACAACTATATTAAGATGACAATAATAGTATGGAAAATGAGATGAATCAATATAGCATCCATGGCAGTAGTGATGTGAGAAAATAAAGCTTGTAAAGTATGTCTACAAAGGGAACAAATAGAGAGATAAATGAATTATGGGTTTAGAATTTAGTTTAGGCAACATTTAAAAGTTATCAATATATGCAACCCTAATGAATATAATTTTTTAAGGGACTTTTATTCTTACATACATAGGTGACAAAAAGGAAGGTGAACTGACTCGAGCTAGAGGGAAAGAAAAATATAGAGACTAAATACAAATTATGTTAAAGTGTTTTTGGTATGTACTCCTTTATCTCCTAATCTCACTAACTGCATTAATCTCTTAAAGCCATTTAATCGTAGATCATTTATAAGGTTGTTTGATATGATGAATGCATTTTTTTATTAATTTGTTTGATTTATGCATTTATAATGTTGCATGAGCATGCGTATATTTTTAAGTGCTTACCTATAATAACATGTTCAAGATCGCTTTATGATGCATATTTTAGGTATAGTAGTAATTACCTACTCATATACGGGCACTAACACAGAAGTAGAATGTTGTGATTAGAATCAGATATAATGAGCAGTATCACCTACAATAATCATGTCCCCTATGCATATTCATATAAAAATTAAGATAACATGCTAGTTATATTTGTATATTTAATTCTCATACATAAGTGGCTTATTTGTGGGGGCCATCTTAGGATTTACATCATGTCAATTCAACATTAGCTTGTAGTACATTTATCACATATGGCTTTAACAACATGAGTGTATTAGTAAAGTTAGGTTATGTATAAGATAGGTTAGCTACTAGCTGTTGTTGAATTAGTAGAGTCATATTAGTAGTACAAAGTGGGACACAGAGGATAGATCCAAAATTAATAAAAAGAAGGAACAAGGTTAAATTTCATACAATTAAGGAAGCTTTACCAAATGCAAAATTCATATTCTATAACATAATTTATATGACTAGTTTTTAGGATAGTATGAAGAAGAATCATAACCAATCAGGTAGAGATAGCTTAATAGCATAACAGGATTAAAACCTAATATATGTCTTACCAAGGCTATTCAACTATAGCTAGCTTGAGTAATAAGGTTGTCAATGTTAATCCTGTGTTATAGATTTAGGTAGCATATATTAGTGTAATACGCTAATTATACTTACCCAGTTAACACTCAGGCATGGATAGTATGTTATATTAGTCAAATAAAGTTGGTGCATCATGATATCTGCACACTAACATTTTTTATAATACATTAATTAAATATGCTCTAACAATATGAATGTACTAGATAAGTTGGACTTATGCATCTTAAAAAGTTTGTTACTTAAAGTTAATGCGTTAGCTTGGCTACATAAGATAGGCAGTTGTATGGGAAATTAATCTTGAGCCATATTCTTAGAGTAATAAGCTATTTTCTACAATGATGAATCTGGTTCACTAACTATTTGGCATACGTGTTCATTGTATGATATCAAGCATGTGTGCATCTATAAGCACTTACATATGAATAACATACTCAAGTTCCTCTCATTGTGCATACATTAAGTATACTAGCAATTAAGTAATTAAATCAATGTCTCATTAGTTACACTAATGTTCAAGACACCTCATGTGGTTATCGATAGCATACTCACTAGCTAACTATCAGTTAGTGGGGAAAAACAAAACAAACTAAGGAAGTGTTTTAGAAATTCATGTATAATAATGAAAAAGTCAGCCTTACAAAATAAAAGACTACCGTATATAAGTGCAATGCCTATTTTTCAAGGCTCTGTGAATAGTGCCACTAGGTCTACAAAGTGTGCCTAGGGTGCCTAGTCACTTGCATATAAATTGTGGTAGCTATATTGGTCATGAAACTTCGAGGGGCTTTAAATTGGTGAAAAAGGCAAATTTTAAAAATTTAGTAGAACCAATAATTCATTTCAGACTATAAGCTATCCCTTTATGCAATAAAATTTTTTTTAGGTCAGGAATGACTCGGGATATGCTCAGACGGACTTGAAAATATTGAAACTTGAATCTCAAAAATTCCACTGTGTCCATTAGTTAAAGAATTTTTGAATTTTGAGATCGTTTGCAAATTCTCATAATTTTTAAGGTTGGCATGCAAATCGAGGTTGTCTAAGAACTGCTCTATAGATCAAAATGGGCCAGGAAAATTTATGAGCAAGTAGAAGGGCTTAAAATATGAATTTTAAAAGAAATGGTATAAATTTTTGAGGTCCGTGTGAATTTTGGTGAGTTTCCAAAGTTTGCTAAAAAATTGAGCTATTTCGGGGTGGCTCAGGTGGTTGTGGTACCCACCCACACTTGGACATTTGGCCTAAGGATTATTGCTAGTGGCAGAGCCACTTAACAAGTGGACTCTTCCACATAAACAAAAGGAATTCTTTCCCTTGCTTTTAATAGAAAATTGACACCACTTTCACCTTATACCACCATTTTCACCTTTATCCATAAGCCATTTCTAGAATTTTTGCTCACCTAAATTCATTCTTGGGTGTTAGGGAGGTAGAGGAAAAGGAATCACATGAAAAGGAGCAACCATGATTTAATGAAAAATCCCCAAAGTTTCTTGGATAGAAGCTATCCAACAAGGGTACAAGGTGAGTTCTATGGCATTGTCCTTAGATTTTCTTAGTTCTTTTGGGCTATATATGGCTAGTTAGGATGACTAAGGTCTAATACCCTATGGTTTGATTGTTTTTGAGGTGATTCAAGAGGAGAAAAGCTTGAAAGAAAGGGGGTAAAGCTTCTGTGAAGTGGGTTGGAAGTGTGACTTAGAGGCTTGAAGTTTAGAAATATTCACTCCTGGAGTGTGTGGTAAGTGAATTCAAGTAATCACTTCATGCACTTTAATTTTAGTAGCTTCGCTTTGTATTTAAGAATGGTTTTAATACATAAATTAGCTTGGAAAGGTAGTTGCATTAAGGTATGGTAGTATGTAGCTTAATGGCTTATGAATTGCATGGGTAATTGATGAAAAAAAAAGGAAAGTAATGTTAAACTTGTAGCTAGTTGAGAGATGTGCGAATAAGTTAAGATGTGTATGTGTATGTTGCTTGATGTATAAATTGTCAGTTGTAATGTTGATATGTAATGGAATTACTTGTTAAAAGTGGAAAAATGCATGATTGGCATAAGATATGTGTGTAGTCGAGAGGTGTAAGTATGGGTTATGGCATGAATATTGGGTGTATGATAGGTAAATCATGGTAGAAATTAGGAGTTGGCACAGGAATGTATGTATAGAGGGTGATTTTGGTGAAACAAAAAGGAACATATGTGTGTGATATAAGGCCGAGGCATGTATGGCTTGTGAAATGGCATGGCATGGCATGCATGGTATCAGGAATATATGTATATATATATATGCTAGCATAGTTATGTTTAAGATGTATATATGATAAGTGATGGCAAAATACATGTAATGGCTATAAAGCTCTTATTGGCTGAGAGGTATGCGTGCCATGGGGAGGAATGGTAAGTATGGCATATGGGTAAGCTTAATGTACATAGGTGATATAAGATTGTGTGCATGTAATGCATGGTATAAAATTGGCATGAACTTAGTCAATGCATATAACTTAAAATGGTAGGGAATATAGTCTAGAAATGGCCTAAAAAATGACTTGATAATAACTTTAAACCTTTGCTAGAATTAAAGTGTAAAAAGTGGCTCCTAATTGCCTATGAGGGTTATGGCTTATTAATGAATAATGTGTTCATATTGTGTGCCTTTGAAGGCTATATCTTGTAATTGAATGTAATGGCATTTTGAGCCATATTTTGGCATTGTGAATGGCCTATGATTGGTTGCCTTAGGGCCTATGAACTTGATGTAAACAATGTTGAAAACTGCATAGAAAATGACTGAGAAACAAACCTAAAAAGTTTAGTGAAAACTTGCCATAATGACCTATAACTGCCCTAAAATGACCATTACTTGAAGCAATAATTCAATTAGACAGTAAATGGCATATAATTAAGAAATACTTATGAAATAAAGTCTAGCATAATATAACATAATTATTGGTAATTACACCCTTGAAAATATCTTCTAATAATTCACCTAGTATAGCCTATTTGTGGCCATACCAGACCGAGCTAAATTTCTACTATGCCATAAAATTCGTAATTGTCTGCCTTTGAGTTAAAAATATTAAAAAAAAGTTAATCAATAAAGAAATGGACACGTATTAAGGTTAGATGGCCCATTAGATAAATAACCATTGGATGGGTTAATTGGTTAACTTAGGGGTTTTTAGTAGCTGCTACACTATCTATATTTCAGACAGGGTTAGTACAACAGCATAGGTCCCCATTGGGGCCACTATACTAGTCTATTGGACAAACAATTTTCTATCCTTGCCACTTGATGGTAGTATTAATTTTGTCGATGCAACGGCGTAGGTCCCGGAGGGCCACTATACTAGTCTGTAGGATAGACCAATCTACTGGGTAAGCAAAATTACCTTATCTCAGATATTCTAAATAATGTCAATATAGTGGCAAAGGTCCTAGAGGGCCACAATACTAGTCTGTTGGATAGACCAGTCTGCTAGGTAAACCATATCTTGTTATCTGCACCTTAGGCGTTACAACTTAATTGGGCCTGTACAATGGCATAGGTAAAAAATGTGGACCACTTCACTAGTTTATTTCCTTCTATATCTAGTGCCTATTAGTATTGTCTTTCTAAATGAGCTAGCTAAAATAAATTAAATAAGAACAATATAACTTGCCAGAGCCATTGAAATATAATAAAGGGGCATTTTGGTACTCTTACATGGACAATAGGTATTGGCTTAATTAGTAAAGATTATGCATGCAATAATTAATAATGATATTGAAACTATATGTTACATGAGTTAAAATGATTAATTAGATAATTTATGGATAGAAACACCCCTAGGGCAAATTGGTAATTGTGTATGTTAGTAATTTAGGTTGTACTTGAAAGTTAAAACAAGATAAGAATATGATTTATTATACATGATTAGATTGCTAGACATGTTTTAAATGGTTGAATTCACCACTGAGTATATTATATACTTAGTGCACCTGTTTTGGTGCACACGTAACCAGAATAAGGACATAACCTCGTAAAGCATGCAATGATGTTCAGAGGTCATTCCTAAGAAGGTTGATAATGTATATTAGTATAGTTTTACACTCTATATACTTTGGTGAGAAATGGGTGTTATGTATTCAAGGGACACGGGATGTAATCATATAAATATAGCTTATGCGATAATTAACTTGTTTTCTATCCTTTTATGAATGCATGGTTTGTGCTGCTGATATACGAGCCTGAGGCTCTATTTCTTGATTGTGGCCTAAGGCTTGTGATTGCTATTTGATAGAATGGTGATGTTAGGTTGATATTTAGGGGGACTAGAAGGGTCCAGGAGATGTATATGTATGTTATAGAAGTGTTTTACAGGTTGAATTTTTGGGGATAGTGACTCGAGCAGCCATTATGCTGCCAAATTTTAGGAAGAATCTGACTAGTTTTAAATTACCCTCTATTGACATGAATGTGATGGTATGAACCTAAATGAACCATAGAAACTAATAGAAAGGAATTTGGAGTCAGATAGGATTGAATAGAACATAATAGGTAAAAGTTAAATGAATGTCCATGGGAGAAGTCTAAGGATGGATGACCTAGTAGGAAGTGTACCGATTATTGAGTTTCTTTGGAAATCTATTAGGGGGTGTTATATTTTATGGTATCAGAGCATAGGTTAATGTTCCTAGGTAAAGTACATGAGTGTAAATGTCTAAGTTTCAAATTTCCCCTAAACTATTATGCTATGTGAGGCTAAAAAGTTATTCCTTTTGCAGTAAGAACATGGCTGATTAGGCACCTAAACGAGGGCCCGAGGAAGTGGCTAGTTTTGCACCAACTACTATATAAGGGGTAGGCAATGCATCTGTACCTGAACCCAGTGATGCTGCACAATAGCCATAGCCATAAGTGCCTTGTTAATAGCAAGTAAAAGTATCCCCTACTTTGTTGCAATATATAGTAAATTTACTCAGACATACCTCTACTATTACTGCTGCTCCACCTCTACCTCCTCCAGCTCTAATACCACCTTTACCAGTAGGTCCCCCATATAAAACTCCTCTAAAAAGGTTGAGGAAGATAGGAGCTATTGATTTCTTAGGGAGGAAGGAGGATTGTGGCTAAATAGGACATTTAGAGTCTTAGAGTAGTTAAATTGTATTGAAGAAGAGAATCTACAGTGTGCCACTCATCTTCTATAGGAAGAAGCTTACAACTAGTGGAACACTATCAAAAGAAGGAAGGCACTTGCAGAACTAACTTGTGAAATTTTCCTTTTAGAGTTCAGGAAGAAATACATACATAACTCCTATAAAGATAAAAAAAGAGACATGAATTCCTCAATCTAAAGCAGGGAAGGAGCACAGTGTCAGAATATGAAAAAGATTTTACCTAACTCTTGAACTTTTCTGAAGAGTTCATTCCCAATGATGAAGAGAAATGTAAGAGATTCTTGGCCAGACTGAATGTAAAACTAAGGATATAGATAACAAACCCCAAAGAGAGAGAGATTTTGCTGTACTAGTGTCAACTGCATATGACATGGAAGAAATGATGCAAGAAAAGAGGAATTTCTTCTGGAGAAAGAGGCAGTTCACTATGGGACAGTCCAGTGCAGTGTCAAAGGATGGTAACAAGAGGAGAGAGGGTCTGTTGTAGACACAATCTTAGCCTAAGTCCTAGTATCAAATTGAGTATCAAGGGTAGAGATAGGCACAAACACAAAGGTTTGGACAAGCTTTTACGAGCAGACCTTGATTGCCTCCTCAGGCTAATAGTGCTATAAATATAGGGGTTAATAGGAATGGACCTCCCACTTGTCAGAAGAGACATTTGGGGCAGTGCAGAGTAGGCAGAAAAGGAGAGTATTTCCATTGTGATGCTAGAGACAACTATAGAAAAATGTGTCCTTAGAGGCAGGTAGAGGGTGCTCAGACACAAGCATCTTGTAATGACCCAAAAATCCTGACTCTCATGAATAGTACTTCTCGAGATGAATAGTGCTTCCCAAAAATTGAGTTGCACTAAGAGTACTGATGGGGAGTATTAATTGCAAAAGCATTTTGGGTAAAGTTTAAAGCCAATACGAAGTCATTCGGATGGTTAAAAACAATAATTAAGATTTTATAGTAGTGTTTTGGTGAATAGTACCACAGGCAAAGCTAAATCATAAAATAAATAAAAAGTTGCTCAATATAATCCAAAAATAGTACAACTTGATACTCAAATAATTTGAATAGTTTAATGGTTTTGGAATCAGAATTTTTTGAGTTCAGAAACTATTTTCACCTAATTTTCAAGACATAAAATTTATTAAATTTTCAAGTTATTATCAAAATTTAGGCTCAAGATTTTGGAAGAATTTAGGGATTAGATTAATGGAATTTTAGAGATAGAAATAGGGAAAAACTGACTTTTCTATTGATTATAATAATTTTTTAAAACAAGGAAAAATTATTTTGTGAGAAAGCATAAATAGGGGGAAATTAAATTCCTCCCCATTCACACCAAATGCACCATCCTTCACAAAAAATCCTACGGACTCTCCCTCTCTTTTCTTCCTTTGATTCCTCCTTCCTCAAGATGACCCACTTTGCAAGCTTATGCTAGAAATGAAAAGCATCCTTAGATGAGTCCATGGACACCAAAATCTTCAAGAATGGCAGAGTATTTCAAGAGAAAAATTGAGAAGAATTCTAAGGTAAATAGTAACCTCCTCTCTCTCGGGTTTTCTTTTTTCACAAATTTTATTTTTCGCGAGTTCCTTAGGTGTTGTAGAGCACATATATAGGCTTAGAATATTTTTTGATGGTTATATTATTTTATATTAATTTTTTTATTTTTATACCCTTTTATATTCATAGGCGAAATGACAACTCGAGCTTGTCAAGGTAAGGAGAAGGCCTAGGCTGACTTCAGGTGTCCTGTACGACCTTGCTGGGTATATGTATTCACTTTAATTTGCTTCAAATTTACATTAAATGAATTAATTGCATTATGACATATTAGCAATAAATGTGATTTAATGCTTAAAAATGAAATAAATGCTATAATTAGGAAATTATGATAAATTGTGTTATATAAATGTGTTATGTGAATTGTTTAAGATGTTCTATTTATTATATACCCACTTATGTTGAATTGTTGTTTATAGTGCATTATGTGATTTGGTTTTGTGTATGTCGCGAATAAGGTGCCGTCGTGCCCGAAAGCGTGGTTATGTATTTTACGTGATTATGATGTGTATATTATATG
>CANXYI010200947.1:0-12242 GCA_948208565.1 Hura crepitans
CAAACTTGATTTTTGGAAAGTACAATTCATGAATTGGGCTAAGTTCTAATATCAAAATGAATCGAGGTTATTTTGGGGTTGAAAAATTGGAAATAAAATCTGAGTAGTGGATAAGCAAATAAGACGAAATAGTAAATAGTAACTAAGAGTTAAAAAAAGCTTAATTAACATTAAGTGAGCAAAGTTTGACCAAGATAAAGATAATTTGACTCACTAATGAGAGGGTTAAGGGTTATATGGGATGCTTGACACATGGCACCATCAAAGCCCCACATGTAGCCATATTTATAGGAAGAGAGAGAGAGAGAGAGGATGAATAGTGACATCCTCTCTTCTTTTAGAAGTCGATGGCTTCTCCTTGGAGTTTCCTCTATTTTTCTTTTCACAACAACATCAAAAGACACTTCTTCCACCTCTTTATCCATGGAGATCAAGTATTTATGAGTGAAAGCTTAAGGATTGGAAGAGAAAGTAAGGATTTAAGGGAAATTTCAAGCTTTATAGAGAGTGATAAATTTTCTCTCTTAATAAATGCTTAATTAATGTGAAGTAAGATTGTTAAGTGGTGTTGTTAAGTTGCTTATGTTATTTTTAGTGACCATGGATGGGTGAAATGAAGCCTAACTAGAGAGAAGACTTGGAACCATATTGGCTAAAATTTAAAAGAGAAAGGGAAAGAGGAATTTAAAGCTTAGGATGACTACATCAAGTGTGAAAGGAGTTAACTAAAGAGGTAAGTGCTTCCTAACCTACTTACCATCCAATTTATGCACGTTGATAGAACTTCTTGAGCTAAGGTTTTAGGTTAGTGGGGAATTGCATGGAAATGGTAGTTGCTCAAGAATAAGAAGTAGAGAATAATAGTTAAAAATGAAGTAGATGAAAAAAATGGAACTTGGTTGGGGAAAATTGTAACACCCCTTACCCTATCTATTCTCAGATCCGAATGAAGGACAACACACAATCGATATTAATCCTACTTATTATATAATATCTTAAAACATTTTTCATACTTGTTTACAACATCAATGCTTGATGATTACTTAATTAACCAAAATCCAATTATGTGTTAACTATTAGTAAAGATTCATGTCAAAAATTCGACAACATGATGATTGTATTAGGGATACAATTCCCACTATGAATAATAACCTATTAAGGAAAAATACTTCTATATCTCATACAACTTCAATTATGATCCACATCATCCATATCATCTCATACATCTAATATCTATACAACACAAACCATATAAAAATCCCAATCAATCACATATACATCTCAGATATTTCAAACATAAATCATAACATATATAACCATGTTATGTAATATCCTTATGCATATGATCAGGTCAATAGCCCTTAACCATTACATATGAGTGTTTATAAGCAACTTTAACTATTGCCATATGCAGATTACAAATATATCTAATAACAAAAACAACTACTCTTCCAGCTCTATGTTTTTCTATAACTTATGGAAACCCCAATCATATAAAACTTAAAATCTTATGCATCACAAAACAAATGATGCACTAAGCTTTACAACTTAATAGTGTATCCAAAAATATTATGCTCATACATACACAAGCTAATCACATTCATAACACAAATAATAACACATGTATAACTTATGTCTCATACAAGCTTTCTATGTGTAGACAAAATGAATACATCATAGGTAATTTATAATGTGACACCCCTTACTTGATCCATTTGGCAGACCTAAATAAGAGGTGACACACACCCTATATCCAATTCATTACAATCTATGTTATCTAAAACCCCTTTTTAATTTAAGTCCTTCATTAGACAGTTATTAAGATGTAACTTTTTTTTTTTAATAATTTCACCTAGTCAAGACATGACCAACTTATACCTCTTAGGATTATCATATATGAAATCTGGTAGCATAACAACTATCTGGTGACACTATCCAAAAAGTAACTTGTAGAAAACAACACTTCTATATCATAACATCATCACACCATAACTCATGATCCTCTTGATCATCTCCATATACTAATCCTGCATAATTACCATAGTTATTCAAATCACAGTACAATATCTTCACATATAGCATAAATCAAAATCCAATAAACATACATGATATATATATTTGCATCTTATACTTAATAGAATATAACCATTACAACCATTTGTAATACATTCTTGGGTCATAACTCTTAAATATTACATATGAGTGCCTTTACATATTTGATCTAAGAATGTCCATATATACACTAATCATATAAAGTCTACACAAACTAGTAGCCTTTCCTTTTACTGCATGCTCTTCTCTAGCTTTTATAATCTTCATCTATCATACCTTGTAATACCTATGACTTTAAACAAATGATGCACTAAGCTTGGGAGCTTAGTAGTGTATTTATTGAAATATATTTAAACTACACATTCAGTTTCATTCATACTAATAGTACAAGCCGTGCATAACATGCATACTACATGCAGTCATATGTAATTAGCTACATTTATTTCACCAATTAAGGTCATATTAGTATCATCTCACTTTACTTCTACTTAATTGATCCTCGTGTTATATAATTGTTCCTAATTATGTATAACTTTCATGCCACATTATAGACACATGCCAAATTTAAAAGTGCATTACATGTAGATTATTTTCATACTAATTACCATAAGCTCACAATTAGATGTTAGGTTGCCAATATACAACTCATAATATTATTAATCCTTAATCTAGTTAATCATTCATTTAACCCTTGTCATAAACACATACAATTATTAACACTTATATATGCAGATTGTTTCAATTCTTATTGTCTTATGCCTATATTTATTTCTTAAATTGTCAACATATTAAATTTAATTTACTTTAGTCCATTTATCCAATTACTTAGTCCATATTTGACAAATGGAATTGTCTAATACTAGATATCGAGATATATCAATTATGTAGTGGCCTGCATTTTAGACCTACAACAATTGTATCTACATGAACGTGTAGTGGCCCTATAGACTTATGGCTGCTGCACCATCATGACATTTATGCAATGGCCTTATAGACCTATAGTTGCTGCACTAGCGTGATATATGTGTAGTGGCCTTATAGACCTATTATTGTTGCACCATCATGATATATGTGCAGTGGCCCTATAGACCTACAGCTACTGCATTAGCATGAAAAGATGTTAATGTTTTCTAGTAGCAACTATTTATCCCTAGTTAACCGATCAACCTATCCAGTAAGGTGTCTAACTTTATGGGCTAATTACCATGTTTCATCACATTTTCTTGCGCTTAAATTCTTAGAAGGACGTTAATGTGTTCTAGCAACTACTATCTATCCCTAATTGACTGGTCAACCTATCTAGTAGGGTGTTTAACTTATATGGGCTAATTGCCACGTTTCAACACATTTTCTTGCGCTTAAATTGTTGATTGTAAATTTGATAATTCATTAACATAAGATCAATGGGTTACCAATATCATAATACCCATTAATTTCTTATAAATGTTAATTTCATACATAATCAATATATTAAACAACTTATATCATAATCTTAGTAATATCAAGGCCTACATTATGTTTATATACTTGTATCACTCTAACCATAACAATAAGTTTTTTTTCATATCTATATAATCTTCATTAAATCATTTGGTCATAACCTCAATGTTATATCATATTATTTTTCATGCTTCTCCTACACCCAAGTCATTATTTACATTATTATATACCTACTTATAACACCCTAATACCTAATTGATAGTCGATTCAGATTTAGGATGCCAAAAGCAACATCTTTTACTCGATCTAGTTGTTAGATCTAAGTGAAAGACATCACACAAACTTAACTATCATATTACTTATACTTCTATTAATCAATATTTAAAATAATTACTATTAACAACAAACACATATATGTAATCATATAATCTTCGGCCCATTATTTTCCCATATACATGAGTGCTAATCAACTATTATTTCTTACTTACTTCATGTGATGCCAAATAAACTCATTAACTTGCATTGCTTTACTTGAGTCTACTACTTAAACTTCTGTCTACTACCTACACACTAGCAAAGCCAATATATTGTGCAATGATAATCAGTGATGTATTTAATGAAATATATGTCTTACATGCAAGCACACAAGCATGCATCACAATATAATAATATGCATAAAAATAACACTCATATGTCATATAAAAAGATGCATATATGAAAACACATTCCATGTTCAATTAACATATAAAAATGTAAGCCACACATAATAAGTGTTTTTCCTTTCTATAATTGACAACATAAATCATGTTTATAATTCTCTCTTATTGATTATTACTTCAAATTCAACCTTTTTACTTATAATAGACTATATTCATTACTAATACATATTAACATCTTAATTAAGCCTTATAAGTATCAGCTTACCCTTTCATTAAGAATTTAATTAATTGGTAACTATAGAGATTATGTATTTTTACCAGGGATGAGAGTGGTTAGTAGAGTCGCCACCTAGCCTCTACACTAGGACCTCTGATCTTCTGTACTAGAAAGGTTCAAAATTTTAGATCTTATTCATGCCCCAATAATATGTTGTCCATGTATATTGCAACATTTATCAATCTCTTATCAAACAAACATGCATTTATATTTAAAGTATTTATGTCACCTTTTCATGTAAAGAAAGTAATCGCAGTATTTAAAGAATGTATATTGTACATCTAGAAAGTGGGTTATTGATTAATTGTTATATGGCCTGACAAATACCCGTAATTCTATAGGAATTGGCAGTAATTGCCTAACTCCCATCTTTAAGAGATTGGCCTTTATTAAAATACATTTTCTATATGACTTTTGATTAAGAAAATACAAATCCATTTTGTCAGAAAATACCAATTAATTATGTATAAAATCATTTGATGTGAAAGTTAGGTTTTAACGTGTAAAACAAGTTATTTACTAGCTAATACAACCCCAAAATAGGCAATGAAATGTAAATTGTAGAAAACTAGAAGGAATAAAATAAGGCATTAAAATGGTCCCATTTGTACATCAATTAGTCTGTGTAGACTACATAAGGCATTGATGTTAGTTCGTGCAGACTACTTCCCAGAATAGATATTCGGTCCGTCTGGACCTCCACTCCAGTGAAAAGGGTCACTTGCATACAACTCAAAAGAAGAGATTAATAACACCAAATAGTGGTCCGTGAGGACTTAATGGCGATGTCCAATAGAATGACCATATAATATGATATAGATATAAGGGTATGCTAACATGGTGAACAGAATATGTTAAAACATAATAAACAAAGCAAGCATGATATTGTTATCATACGTGGTTCGTACGGACCTCATATTACATACATATCCACTTTATAGGTCCGTGCGAACCTTCTATCATTTAAAATAGGTTTGTCTTATACTTTCACTCCAGTGCAATGTCTAGTCAACAACTCAAAAAACATTAAAGTCAAACAAGTTAGATCTGAGTTACTAATATATGAATGAACAAAACCATAAACATACTCAATATAGATACATCATATATTATGAACTATAGCAACAAAACACACTGAAAAATTATAATGCGAGTTGTCATTCATAAGTTTGTGCTGACGTGTGACCTTTGTGATAGGGAGTCCGTGTGAACTATTAAACCTATCTAACATGCATAAAGTAAGGCCGTGTAGACTAACTTATATACTTGCGTTTAAAGATACTAGGTCTGTGTGGGCTTAATTATGTAGAGATTAGATTCATGCAATAAAAATTAAATCCTCATAGCATGCTGGATGTTAACTAAGACATTAATTTCATGTTCTATATTTCCAATATAATTAGCCTACTCGTCATCGATAGGATGGGGATAACAAAGCATCGTCTCATATATTAGCAATCTCAGAGATTATTGGCTCATAAAAGACATAGAAATTTAATTCATAGACCTCATATATTACTTAGATAAAAGGATCTCTTCAAGCACTAGCACAAAAAGCCTTTTTGATTCACATGAGGGTGGTTGAATTCTTCCTTATGACAAGTCTTACCAAGCCTTCAATGCCTTTTGCTATTGGAATGCTTGCAATTATGATTGCTTTTAAATTTAGGTTTTTTAAACCCCTTTTTTATCAATGGAAAGAAGTATTTATACTTTTTTCATAGGTTTTCCTACACCCTTTCGTCCACAAGAAAGTCCTAATCTTTTAAGGATTTTGACTCCTAGACTAAACAGGCAATAATTCCATCCGGAGTATATTTCCCGACGGCAAGTCCGTGTGGACTTATCCTTGATGGTCTATGTGGACCAATGTTTCTGAAGTGATGGTCTATGGTCTTCATGGGCTGGGTTTTGGCCTATTTTTGTGGTTAGTTCGTGTAGACTCAGGTAGTAGGTTCGTGCAGACTTATGTCTTGATGGCTTTTTATGATGTGCTCAAGAGCTCATCTCTGGTTATCATTATAGGTCAAGGTGAGGTATCTACAGTAACAATATAGTACATTTTATTATACTCATGATGACTTTTTAATTTTATAGAATCCAACTATTATTTATTTGTTTTCATAGTTTTATTCTTGTTCTTATAATACTTTTTGTATCTAAATAGACAGCGTATATTGCCACATTGATTTCCTTCATTAATTTTTTTACACTAGTCATGATATATTTTCACTTAAATAGAGTTAAATAACTTTTATTCTATTGATGAGTTAACCATACAATGTCCTTTGTTTGATCATTAAAATCTCATTTATTAATTTTCCTATTTTTATTAACTTATTAATTTGTGCAGCCTATATTTGAAAGGCAGAATCTCAATACTGGACTAAAGGGATAAAAGGTGTTCAGTGGTCCATATTTTGGACCTAACAACTATTGCTCTAGCATGACAAGCTATCATAATTGTGCAGTGAATCTTGTTGAACCTCCCTGCAGTTGTACCCGCATGAATATATGTGCAGTGGTTCTATCGGACCTACCAATAGCTGCACCTGCATAAAAATAATGATATGATATCATAATAAAATCATAACAGGATGTAAGGTATGGGGCCCTCATGGACCAAGGTACCAAGATGGAATGTATGTGTAAGGGCTCTTATGAACTAGCACAAAAAGATGACACTAAAGTGTCCTAGCAGCTGCTCTATTCTCTAGGTCACTAGTTGACCTATCTAATGTACTATCTAACTCATATGGGCCTAATTCACTGTTTTATTATAATTTAATTTAATTACATGAGTCACGTATGTTGCTAAATTTTATAACTAGACTTTATTTTAAATTATGGTTTTAGCTAACTTTCAAAATCTTACGTATTCATAGGATATTGTCATTATTTCTAGGTACACTTGGGGTGCCATCACTTTTATAACGCATACTTATGATCTCACTATATCATATATCATATATGACATGTACTTCACATGATTCATAAAAATAACGTCATATTATTACGTATGTAATGTAATGAACAATTCATGTTCTGATATGTTCATTTCATTATATACAATATGTTACTATTTTACAGTAAGAACGTAATTCACTTTCTCTTTCAATTTCCTCATACCATATTTTCATCCGTACTTCCTTATTAAATTTTTAAATTTATTATTTTCGTAATTAAATGCAAACTCGATATTCCTCATATTATTTTCCTTTTTCCAACTTACTTTAGTAATCCTTAACCTTATTCCATATAATTTTAATTAATCAATGTCATTAAATTTTTTAACATGAATTTTATACATTATTCTCAATTATTATTATAATTATCCATTATATTCCATTAATTATATTACATGCATTCACTCATATTTATACTCATTAATTAATTCCACTTTTAATTAAACAAATAAACTACAATTTACAATTAAAATCATTTTTAACAATTGTCAATTATATTATAATATAATATTATATTTATCTAATAATTTACTTAAACTATATATACATACACATATGATTTTATATATCTATTTAGTTAACTTAGTACCTTAATAATAAATTTAATTTACCTATTTAATATGTGTTCCATTTTATAAATTTACTTAAATACTTATTTTCTTTTATTATTATTATTATTATTTCAAATATCTTTTAGTCCATTTAATAATTATTAATATCTCATGTCATTACATAATTCACACAAACACATTTATTTATACTTATACACACTAGAAATAATTATTTAATTATGACTTTATATATATATATATATATAACATTAATTCATTTATAAACACATTATTTATTCATTTATTTTCCTTACTTGTTTAACCATACTATATTAACACAATTAATTGCATGTAATTTAACACTAATCATACAAACTTAAGCATTACATACCATCACACACAATTCCTTAAAAAATAATTTGTGACCAACTTACATATTAAATTCAATCAATTTCATTCATTACCCACTTAAATCAATCTTTTTATAATTTTTTAGAGTAAATCTATTATTAAACCTAATTTATGTCTACCATATATATCAAATTAAACATTCAGCTATCTTATTCATATTATGCTAAATACCATTTTTAACAATCACTTTATTGCATTTATCATCACTTAATTCAATCTTTAACATACATAATTCATAAAATCATGCACTTATATATTCATTTCACTTTGCTCCATTAACACATAGGGGTGTGCAAATGGTCGATTCGGTTTAGAATCGAAAGTGGAATTTAAAAATTTAAGAATCGAATCAAAGTAAACTTTTTATGAGGACCAAACTGAATAAATCAATATTTAAGTGGCACTGAACTGAAAGAACCAAATTAATCAAAATTCTATATATTTTCATTTTTTTATGTATAAAGACTCTTAAACAACGTCATTTTAACTCCAAACTGACATCATTTTAATATGTTCGGTCCATTCAGTTCATTCAATTTTTGCCCTCTAAGAATTGATTTGATTAAATCGAACTTTTATCTATGAACTGAACCAAATAGACTAAATTGTCATTGGTTCAGTTTTGCACTGCTTTACATACGCATAATAATTACATTTTCTTGATACTATATTCAATCAAACCTTGTTTTAATCATTCCATTATTCATTATATGCCATTAATTTACACCAAATTCATACCCATATATATACAAATTCAATAAATCCATTACTAACATAATTGATATACCATTTGGTCATATTGATCTAACTTACTCAACTTATTCATCTTACCAAATTAACTAATTAAATCATCTTATACAGATTCATATAACTCAATTATGCCTTAATCATGCATTAAACATAACATAAACATAAAATCAAATAATTCCGTACACACACACATATTTTAAATTAATCTACCACATATATATGCATATATTTCATTGAATACACTTATAAATTGTTTCATTTGACTCTAAAATAGCCTTCCACACCTTTAGTTTGATCACCCATGCTCACCTCCAAAAGTCACTAGAAACATAGTGTATTTTCTAATAGAAAAATTCATAGAAAATTCTTACTAGCTCCAAACTACAAATTGAAGCTAGAGTCAATTAATTTGACTCCTAAAATAACATAGAAAATTAATAAACCTTGAAAATAACCAACTTACCACTTTAGGGAATTTGGAACCCTAACTTTTCCATAGTTGAATTTCCCAAATTCCACCTTGTTTTGCTTTTTTCTTACCATAATTAGGTTTTAAAAAGGTGGTACATAAATTTTACACCTTTGATTTGGGGTTATAAGTGCATTTTAGAGGTTGAGGAGAGAGAAAAATCAATGGTAAAAGGGAGAGAGAAACTTTCAGCCACTCATAGAGTTTGAGGAAGAAGAAGTCTTTAATTCTCTACAAAAATTATAGATATTTTCATCCCTTATGGCTAAGGTCATTGCACTTAAAATCCAGTAATTGAGATTAAATCTAGGGTATTTTAGTGTTTAAAAATTCAATTTTAATCATAGAGGCTTCAATCAATTCCTTTCTTATTACCAAAAATTTAAAAATCCTTTAATTAGTACCTCCCTCAAATTTTGTAATTTTTGACTAAGGAGAATCCATTAAGCCAATAAATCACCTTTTTAATTAACTTAAATAAATTACTTCTCAATGTCAAAAAAATGCCAACCTCAATACCACTAGCTTCATTAGAATTTTTGACCATAAAGTCATGCTATTTTTAGATTTTTCTAAGCTTAAAGAAGATATTTAATCATTCAGGTAAAACTAGGTTACTATTTAATGGGATAGTACAATTAAAACTTTTCCTGCTTATTTAACCTCTTATATGACATTAAATGATTCCTAAATTTCACCACATAACATCTTTTAATTAATACTTATTTTTAGTACAACAACCCCAACTAGGCCGAGGTTGCACTATTCATGACTCGGTGTCACTATTAACCAAGATTGGGTCCCGAACCTCATTCCTTTCATGCTTCTACATTTCTTTTCATGTTAATTTCATATTTATCTCTCTTAATACATATTCCACATATTAATTAGGCTTAAGCCACCTTTTTCCAAAATTGCCTCTGATAATTTGAAAGATGATTATTACGTCCTTCGATGGATTTTCACACTATTATTCACACTAGCTGACTCAACTCAATTCATACATCAATTTCATTCCGAACAATTTCCTTTAATTCTCTTTCTATGTGTTGGTAAATCGAATTAAAAGTCGAGGCATGACAATGATTACCTATAAGGCTTACCTAGTAGTAAAAGGCAATCATCAAAGGCAAGGAATTGACTTTGATGAGACCTTTTCTCTAGTTGGGATATTTAAATCCATTGGGATTTTTCTTGCCATTATGACCCATTATAATTACAAGATATGGTAGATGGATATGGAAAAAACTTTCTTTAAAAGGATTCTATGGCACCCCTTACTCGGTTTATTCTGAGGCATGAATAAGAGATATCACCGTGATGTTCCTTACCCAATCCACCACTTGATCTGAATAAGAGATATCATAAGATTAATGTTTAATCTCACTAAAGCCTTTCAAAATGACTAATTCAATTAGGCGTATAGCATGTGTATCTGTTACATATTATAAATTAGCTATGGGTCACATTTTACTGAAAAACTGGCAAAATAACGGCTATACTGAGTAAAAACTAAAATTTTAAAGCCTGCATAAAAACACTTCTATATTTATTTCCCATTCAATATACATCCCTAGATCCTTTTAATCCATCATCGACTCACCATAACAAGCCTTAAGGTACATTGCCATTCAGTCCTATTTTCAGCATACATGCACTATCATCACTTAATATTATTACTTTGGTTCACATATTATAATCTAGTACATTTATGTTACATGGGTCTTATTTATAAAACATATACAAACTGAATAATAGTGATACATGGTTTATACCTTAAAATACAAAAGACCTATACATGAGTGCCTAGCTATCTAATACATCACTACATATATATGTACATATTTAGACATTAAAAAGTAACTAAATCTCTCAAAGAAGAAAAACTCCCTTATTCACACTGCTGTATACTAAGGCTACATCTGTTATACCATAGCTATGACCTATGCATAGGGAAAAATTGATAGATTAAGCTTATGCTTAATGGTGTGTTCATTGAAATATATATATATACATACACACACACACAAATCATACACATGTAAGCATATAATACATTTATTATGCAAACCTACAAGATTATAATTTTTGCATTATTAGTTTAAATTTAGTTTATTAACATTAACTTCAAGTTACATCTTTAATTCTTACAAGAATGTAAAACCATGCAGATTAAGACAATTACATAGATCATAATATCATAACCATACCATGCATATATTCTCATTAGTTTATTCAACCATTCACAATTTATTACTTAAGTCATTAACTCATACTATTCTCTTTTAATATATTCATTCAGTTCCATAGCTCTTATTATAATCTTTATCCCTAAATTCATGTATTTTGTGCATCTTACTTGATAATTAGGAACACTAGGTAAAATGAATAATCATTGTGGCAACTTGTATTACATAAATTCCATGTACAATTCGTATCCATCCACTTAGGATTTAAATTCCATTTTGATTATTAAAATTAGTAATTTTTTTAACATCATTGTTTGAAGTTTTTAAGCCTTTGGTCCATACTTGAGAGATCTAACCCTAAAATACTAGATAATGGGATTAAATCATGTGCAAGGGCCCAAATTTTAGACCTCAACACTATAATCAAGCCTTTTAAGACCCCTTGATAGTAAGAATAAGCCTTTAAGAGCTTTTTAGT
>CANXYI010200982.1:0-11727 GCA_948208565.1 Hura crepitans
TATATAACGCATATATCTCGCTAAATACCAATAATGTGTGTAAAATGACATGAGATGAAAAAAGTGATCACTGTGTATAACCATGATACATTAGACATCATAATGTATGTTTATGATGAAAATAATGGTATAATACAAGATTATAATGCCGGATGAGTATTCTAGTTCTTACACCTAGGCAATATGACCATTTGGTGTTTTGAGCTTATGTAAGCCTAAATTGGCTATGCTATGTATTCTTTGACACATGCTTCTAGGCATGAGTGTTTAGGCCTTGCTAATTTACAAAATGGCTAATGTGATCAGTTTATGTAAGTTGAGACATAAAAAATGTTATGCATTTAAAACGGTTAAAATGAGATAAATCGATAAGTTTAATTATGCCAATTTAGTTAGACAACCTAGTTTAGATAGGTTGACCGATCAACTAGGATCAGCAGCTATAATATTTACTTTCAGGTAGGATGCCTAGGGGTTATATGCATTTTTGTGTCGATGGCCACTAACCTTCCAAGCCACTATTTTAGCACTACCTTATATGTAGCCTATGGGCTAATCCATTATATATATGGATAATAGTGCCTTTGAGTACATCATTTTACACACCTTTGGGTGTCAGTGCTTTTGAGTGCACTATTATCTACTATCTAGCCTTAGATAGTTGTCTCTTTAGTATGGGCATAAGTTAAACATATAATAATAATAATAATAATAATAATAATAATAATAATAATAATAATTGTGTTATAAGTATAAGTTAAGCATAAAATAATGTTATTGGTAATTTTGGCATAATAATAGGTTAAACTCATTAATATGATGTATGTGGTTTTATGCGGAGTTTAATATTCATATAATTAATGTGTTGGTGCATATAGGGTCTTAAAACTTAAATATGCAGTAATGATGCATATGTATGGTAATAGGTCAAAATGCATGTTGTTATGCTCGTTACAATGTAAAATTAAGTATATGTATACTTTTTTTCCAATATAGGAATATGTTATGCATATGGTTGATTTTATTCATGTTGAAAGCAATGATTATGTGATTATGGACTTAATATGGTTTTCATCTTTTTTAAAAGCAAGTATGTGTTACAATTACATAATTATGTGATATTGATAATGTGTGCATGTGTATGATAATAAATGATTTATATGGCAAATATTTCACAAAAGTATGCTTAAAATGTTATATCAAGTTTAAGTGATTACACCAATAAGCAAAAGCTTAGCACATTACTTGTTTGCGATGCATAGGTAACAGAGCAGCGAATTAGAGTCAAAGCTTATACCACAGGAGAACACAAAGGCTACCTTCCTTAAGTACTTTTGGTTTCTTTTTGTAAAATGATGTTCATGTAAATTTATTAGTGTTACTCTTGTGATTTCTAGAGGGATTAGACCTAATCTATAAACTATAAGTTGGTTTTGTAACTAAAATTATACTAGAGGATCCATTTGGAGTTGAGATGTGTTGTATGTCTTTTTAAAAGTGTTTTTAATAGGTTTAATATTTGGAAAAGTGTCTTAGTACAATCGTTATGCAGTCGAATTTTTACACAATAGCATTAGTTGCCTAGTAAAATGTGCCTAACAATTTTTAATATTTTTACAACTCTATAAGTAAGAAATTATTTAATTATTAAAACATTTAATTTAATTAGGTTTTATGGGTAACGAAATCGAATATTGTATGTATGGTGCACGCTCCCTTTTTGGGTCTAGTGTATGGATTAGGTAGAGGGCACCACACTTAGTGGTATCAGAGCTTCGATTTAGGCTTTCCTTTAAACCTATAGGTTATATAAGAGCATTGTAGTATATTTACATCATAACATTTTACATGTGGGGTTTATAATCTATTTCTCTTACTTACATATAGGGAGATGAGTCATAGTACTTCCTATAGCGATAAGGAGGAAGTAGAGATCCATGCTCTTATGACAATTGGATAAGGAGGGGTATAACCTAAGTACATGACCCCCAATGATTCGAGACATGCTACACATGGATAGTAAGGTCAGTCGACTTAGCTAGAGATAATGTTAGAGTCTATCAAGCAGGTGACAGTGGCTACTACAGCTGCTGTTGCTGCAATTGCTAAAGTACACACATTTCCAAAGGGATGAGTACTTCAAAGGTGAAGAGCTAGATAAGTCGAGTAAATTTGAGTATTTGATAGATTAGATGCTTAGGATCATGCAGTAGTTGAAGTATCCTCAGAAGGAGTATACTCTGTGCAATACTTGTATGTTGTTAGAGGAAGCTTTGAAGTGGTGGAAGGCCATTACAAACCATAAGATAGCTAATGATTTATCATCGGAGTTCTTTCTTAAAGAATTCAAGAAAAAGTATGTAACTGAGCATTATCTAGATTAGAAGTACTAAGAGTATATGGAACTGAGGTAGAAGCATAGGTTCATATCTGAGTATGAGAACAAGTTTGCTCACTGGAGTAGATATGCAAAAGTAGTTATGGCTACAAAGGAAGATCACTGTAAGAAGTTTGAGAAAGGATTAAATCTAGACATTATGCAACAAGTTGCTCTGATATATATTAGGGACTTTTTAGCTGTGATAGCAGCATGTCGTACCATAAAGATGGTGTATCAGTTGAAATAAAAGAGGGATAGCTTTAAAAAGAGGTCTTTTATCTAGGGATAGGGTAGTTCTGGGTATACATTTGATAAGAAATAGAAAAGGAGTCAATCCAAGCATTAGCAGGACAAGAAGTTAGATCGATCTGAGAGATCAAAATAGGGTTCTAGAGCATAGACTCAGATCTTAGGTACTCATTGGTCTACTACTGGTAGTGTTTTGACACTAGTTTGTTAGACTTGTCAAAAGAAATACTACGGCATCTATTGGAAGAATATGACAAGAGTTTGTTAGGGTTATAGCTCTAAAGAGCACTTTCGAAGAGATTTCTTAGTGAGACCATATGATCTTTCATAGAAGCAAGACAAAAGAGATACTAAGAGCAAAGCTGGGGCTAGTTAAAAAGACAAGTTAAAGAGTAGAGCTCTAGCTAGATAGTATGCCATATGCGCTAGAAAAGAGGTAGATGCCACAGATGTTATAGTGGGTACTTTTTATATCTTTGATGTACTTGCTTCAACACTGATAGGCTCAGGGTCCACACATACTTATATTTGCATAGCACAGGTTATAGATCAGGGTTTCGAGTCAAATGACCTTGGTTTTGATATGATGGCTAGCAATCTGATAGGATAGCATATCATAGTGAACAAAGTATATAGAGATTGTTTATTGTTAGTAGAAGGACACCTTTTCTTAATGGATCTCATTAAATTACCATTCAATGAGTTTGATCTTATTTTGTGCATGGACTAGTTGTCCAAGTATCACGCCACAGTGGATTGTAAAAGGAAGACGATCACATTGTAAGCTAGTGAAAGGTCAGAAGTGATTGTGATGGGTGAAAGATCGGATTGCAAGGCTAATATGGTATCAATAATTATGGCTAGAAAGATGATGCGAAAGGTTTGTCAAGCTTACCTTACATATGTGGTTAACACCAAAAAGGAAGTATCCAAAGCAAGTCAGATTCCTATTGTGGTTGAGTTTGAGGATGTTTTCCTAGATGAGTTACCTAGTTTGCCACCAAAATGAGAGTTAGAATTTGGAATAGAGGTGATACCAAGTACAATGCTAGTTTCTATAGCTCTATACAAGAGGGCTCCTGCTGAGCTGAAAGAGTTGAAGATACAATTGCAAGAGCTTTCTGATAAAGGTTTCATTTGATTGACTATTCCACCGTAGGGAGTATCAGTTCTATTTGTTAAGAAGAATGATGGTTGTTTGAGACTTTGTGTGGATTATAGGCAATTGAACAAAGTCACAATCAAGAACAAGTATCCTTTATCACAAATCGATGATCTTTTTGATCAGCTTAAAGGGGTAGATGTCTTCACTAAGATTGATCTTAGATCTAGGTATTATCAATTGAGAGTAAAAGAGGTGGACATATAAAAATGGCTTTCAAGACTATATATGGTCACCATTAGTTCCTAGTGATGGCTTTTAGGCTAACTAAAGCACTGAAGACATTTATAAATCTCATGAATTGGATCTTTAGGCCATTTCTAGACCAATTTATAGTAGTCTTCATTGATGACATACTTGTGTATTCTAAAAACCAAGAAGAGTATAAGAAGCATGTACAGACAATTTTATAGATCTTAAGGGATGATAAACTCTACACTAAACTCAACAAATGTGAGTTTCGACTAGAGGAAGTTTTGTTTTTAGGGTATATAGCATCAGCAGAAGGTATAAGGGTTGATCCTAGTAAGATTTAAGCTATAATATAGTGGATGCCACCTAGGAATACGGTTGAGATCAAGAATTTCTTGGGTTTGGCCCAATATTATAGAAGGTTTGTCAAGGGGTTTTCTTTGATAGTAGGCCCTATGGCACATCTTCTAAGGAAAGATGTAAAGTTTGAATGGGATAGCAAATGTCAAGAAAGTTTTGATAAGCTCAAGAGTTTGTTGACTAAGGCTTTAATTTTGGTTAAACTAGTGTGAAAAAAAGAGTTCACCATATATAATGATGCCTCACTAGATAGGTTGGGATGTGTACTCATGCAACATGGCAAGGTTGTTGCTTATGCTTTACAGCAATTAAAACCTCATAAGAAAAACTACCCGACACATGATTTAGAGCTCACATCCATTGTGTTTGCTTTAAAGATATGAAGGCATTATCTTTATGGGGAAAGGTGCTAAGTCTTCACTGATCACAAAAGTCTAAGGTATTTGCTAACATAGAAAGAGTTAAACTTGAGGCAAAGAAGATGGATGGAATTGATCAAGGATTTTGATTACCTTATTGATTACCATCTTAGGAAAGGTAATGTGGTTATAGATGCCTTGAGTAAAAAGTTTATGTCATCTTTAAAGGTGATGCATGTCAATTTAAAGCTGCAAGATGACAATGGTTTGTTAGCTGAGCTGTAAGTCAAGCTAAGTTTGATGTAGTTAGTAAAGGATTCATAGAAGGACGATCATAGGCTTAAGAGTATCATGGGTATAATCTAAGAGGGGAAGTCTATTGAGTTTGTGATTAAGGAAGATGGTTGTTTGTATTATTAAGAATGCCTTTGTGTGCCATATAAGGAAGAAGTAAGACATCATATTCTATAAGAAGCACATAACGCACCATATGATATGTATCCTGGTAGTATTAAGATGTACCGGGATCTAAAGATAGTATATTAGCAACCACGCATAGAGAGAGATGCAGCTAATTATGTGACTAGATGTCTCACTTGTCAACAAGTGAAGGCCAAGCATCAAGTTCCTTCTAGTTTGCTGCATCCCATAGCAATTCTAAAATGGAAATAGGTTCAAGTCACAATGGATTTTGTGATTAGATTACTAATGACTAGGAACAACCAAAATTCTATTTGGGTGGTGATTAATAGATTGACCAAGTTAGCTCAATTTATTCCAGTGAGAAAGGATTATTCCTTAGAGAAGTTAGTCGAGCTATATATTAATGAGATAGTTAGGCTTCATGGAGTGCCTTCTTCTATCATATTAGATAGAGATCCCCATTTTACATCAAGATTTTTGAGGATGCTGCACAACGCTATAGGAACCAAGCTTAATTTTAACATGGCTTTTCATCCTAGATGGATGGATAGTCAAAAAGGCTCATTCAGGTGCTTGAGGATATGCTTTAAGCATGTGCCATAGAGGCCAATGGCAATTGGGATAAGTATCTTTTTGGTAGAGTTTGCTTATAACAATAGTTACTAAGAAAGCTTTGGTATGGCTCCTTATGATGCATTATATGAGAGATGATGTAAGACTCTTTTTATGTTAGAGTGAGTTAAGTGAGCATAAGCTTATGGACTAAATTTAGTTAAAAATGCTAAAGAGAACGTGAAGATCATTAGAGAGAGGCTGAAAGCTAGCTTTAGATAGACAAAAATCCTATATAGATATGAAGATAATAGATATCAAGTATGGAATCAGTGACAAGGTCTTTCTCAAGGTATCTCCATGGAAAAAGGTGTTGAGGTTTAATAAGAAAGGAAAGTTAAGTCCAAGGTTCACTAGACCATATACAATCACAAAATTATAGGTCCATTAGCCTACAAACTAGCTTTACCTCTAGAGTTACAGCAGATTCATGATGTGTTTCATGTCTCGATGCTGAGAAGATATAAATCGGACCCTTCACATATGTTGACAACTAAAGAAGTGGAGATATGACAAAACTTGTCATATTAAGAAGAAACTATTGGTATCTTAGCTAGAGAGGTTAAAGAGTTAAGGAACAAGATAGTGCCATTAGTGAAGGTGTTATGGCAACATCACGACATAGAAGAAGCAACATGGGAGAGTGAAGCTCAAATGAGAGAGTAGCATCCATATCTCTTTGGATCAGGTATGTCAAGGATGACAACTCTTTTAAGAAGGGAAGAAATGTAACAACCCAAAATCTAGACTCTCGTGAATAGTACTTCCTGGCATGAATAGTATATCTCGAAACCTGAGTCACACTAAGTGTACCAATGGGGAGTATTAATTATGAGAGTATTTTTGGTAAATTTTGAAGCCAATCCGAAGTTATTTGGATGGTTAAAAATGCTAAAGAACATATTACAGTAGTGTCCTATGAATAGTGTTATAGGCAAAGCTAAATTATAAAATAATTCAAAAGTTACTTAAAGTAACCTGAAAATATTACAACCTAATACTCTAAATTTTTGAATAGTCCATTGGCTTGGAATCGAAATTTTTTGATGTTGGGAAGTATTTTTACATTATTTTTGGGAAAGAAAATATAGTAACATATCTATTTTCCTTCATTTTTTAGGCTCGAGGTTTTAATGGAATTTAGAAAAGGAATTTATCTAATTTTGGAGATAGAAATAAGGGAATTTTGGTTTTTTGAGAGGGGATAAAAATTTTATGAGGTTTTGGAGAAAATAATTTTAAAAACTATAAAGACCTTCTTTCCTTCACATTCTCTTTAAAACCCTTCAATTCCCTCACTCTTTTTCCTCTCATTGCCGACACCCTAACCTCTCTCCCTCTCCACCATTTTTGTTCCTCTACATACCAACCCACCATCAAAAATTGATCTCAATAGATAGAGCTACTCGAGTCGGACCCATAGACACCAACAAGTAATAATTTTGTAGAGTATCTTAGGAGGAATCTTGATTTCCCTCTAGAGGTGAATTTTGCACATCTGACAATTGGGTAATTTTTTTGGTTTTGATATTTTTCCTAGGTTCCTCAGGTGCCTAAGAGAGCATCGGGCATCCCTAAAAACCTATCTTGGTATGTATAATCACCTTAATTTGAATGAAATGTACATAAAACTACTATGGACACCTATAGCATAAATTAGCATTTAATGATATATTGAGTATTAAATGCATATTTGGGCATGTATGACATAAATGAGTGATAAATGCATGTAATGTGATAGCCTAGAACTTATTATACATGTACAATACATATTTATAGTGAAATTAAGTAATGAATGCTTGATGTGAATTTTTATGCATTTATTGATGTAATATGTAATTAATGTGCATAGGTTTGTGTATCATTAATAGATGTTTATTATGTGGTATGAATGAGATGCATGGTGAAAGTATGTTGGCCGAATAGTCATTGAATGATGACATGGTTATATATGTAGTAATATGGCCACAAAATGCCAATATGCAATATTGATGCTATATGATCTTTTATAGTCGATTTGAAGTATATGTATGTGATGTTGAGCATCTAGCATGATTTATAATTGTAAATATGTGTGTGAATTAATGGCCTTGGGTATGTGGAGGCCGAAATTCAGGTGTGTGAACTATATGTTCATCTTTGTGACTTATGTATGTGAATGACTTGTATAGCATGTTTTGTGCTTAAATGTCATTCCAAATGTGCACACATGATGACTAGAAGGCGATTTGGCTAGTTAGCTAGGCACTTGTGCCTGTGGCTGTGATTACTATGCAGCATCACTAGGTTTAGGTACTGATGCATTGCCTACACCCTATATAGTTTTAGGTGCAAAATTTGCACTTTTTCAACTTATCAGCCTCATACAGTGTGATAGTTCAAAGGTATTTAGCCCTAGATAGTTGCACTCATGTACTCTACCTAGGAACATTAAACTTAAGCTCTGGTACCACCAAATGTGACAACTCTTATAGGATTCCTAAAGAAACCCAATTGGCAATGCACTTCCCACTAAGTCACTCATCCTAAAATTATCCTTCTAGTTCATTCATTTAACTTTCACCAATTTCTTCTTATTTGATTCTGTTTAACTCCAAAACTGGTTCTGCCTTATTCTTAGCCCAACCTAAGGTCATACCTGTAACACCCTTTGCCTATTCCTGAAGAAAATAGGCAAAGTGTGCTACTTCCCATGAGGTCACCCATCCTTCGATTACCTTAAGGGCCTTTTGTTTAACTTTTTCTTAGGTTTCTTCTATTTTGACTAGAAATTTTATTTACTAGTTCCGGTGGTCTGAGGTAAACCTACCAGGCATATAACATTCACATGCTTGATGTTATGGTCAAATATCAGCCGACGCTACTATTACAGTCTGTACAACCTATTTCTAACTAGTCTAGGTTATTGTGCAAGCTAACCAAGTGTCATAACACCCAATACCCATAATAACATGCACGAGTGCCTCTAACTACCAAACCCCATAATCCAATCGGATAATATCATACCTAAACAATCGTCAGTTGTGCAGCTAGTGATACTCAGCATGTCATCCACATTTAACACTTGTGCATTGGACATCCGATACACAAAGTATGCATTCAATGGTGAATTTAACCAAACATACCATGTACAACTACCATAGGTAGTAAGTAATGAATTTAGAGTTCCTTTATCTTAACTTCCATCCAATTTATGTGGTCTTGCCAGGTTTAAGTCACATGACCAGTATTGTTTAATCCTCTATCCATACTCTTTTCTAATCATTCCCTATCATTTAACTCTATTCATTATGTTTATAAATACAACTTACTATCTGTTGTATTTACATTAAATCATTTACCTCGATCGCTTAATTCCTCAAGCATGTTTTTCTTCTTAATTCACCATTTTATTTGTCCTTTTACTTTCATTAAAAGTCTTACTGAAATTACATAGGCTTATCTCATTTCTTTCCAGATAGGTTATCTCTTGCTCTTAAGGTATTACTCATAGTTTATCTCATTCACAACAATTTAACATCCAATTCTTTTAACGTATTTTAAGTCTATTCAAGTTCTTTTCTTAATCCCTTTTTACCCCCACAGTTCAGGAAAAACTCCCAACCACTAGATAACGGGAATCACAATATGCAGTGGCCCTCATTTTAGACCTCAGCTATTGCACTAACCCAGTATGAGAACTGGATAAAAGATAAAGTTGTACAGTGGCCCATGTTATAGACCTCGATGTCTATACATACCCTTCGCCCGATAGCAGGGATTAATTTCAAGGAACCTCCTAATACCGAAAAGGGGATAGCCGGGATCAACCCTATAGGACCTCCTAATATCCCAATACAATCAACATAAGTAAGGTGTCAGGTGGATAGTAGGGATCAGCCCTATGGGACCTCCCAATATCCATAAGTGGGTAGTAGGGATCAGCCATAGGCCTCCTAATACTCAGAGTATGCAGGCTTAAATTAATACTCAGTGGCTACATCTGCCATATGCAAGCTAAAATCCATATAGACTCAGCCTTTAGTAGCTGCTAATCCCTAGTTGATTGGTCAACCTATCCAGTGTATAAGTAACCATCAATCCCACAATTCCTTTTCCATTATCTTTTATAGTCATTATGTTCCATACTTGAAATATTTATGTTTAAATAATATCCTTGATTAATTTTACTTTATTTATCAATCATAGTTCATTTACCATCTTTCTAGTCTCATGAATTTACTATATCATCAATTCAAATTCCATTCCTTTCATTACTATCGTTTGATTGTCTTTTATCTCTTTTTGCACATAGCTCTAATTTCTCTTTTCTACTAATTTATGTTCTTTTCCTTCACTTCCATGTCTCCCAAAACATTATATATTAAGCCTCTTATGTTACGTTTCCTTATTTTATACAACAATAATGTAGTTTCCAAGTTTAATAATTTATTCTCATCTTTACTATCTTTATAATAGTATTTTTTTTCTCGGCATTGTCTAATAATTTGCTTAATTTAACTTTATGGAATCCTTCATAAGGATTCCACTATACAGCTGCCTTTTGACCTTTACTAATTGAAAGCTTTTTTATAGTTCATAGTACAAAAATAGTTTATGTATTAGTTCCCTTAAATTTTGACCAGACATTATTTATACTTTAATAACTTCTTTCATGGTCTGATAATTTATTCCTTTATTTTTTCATTAATTGGACAGCTCTCTAACCCATTTTGGTTCAGTTTGGCTCAACTAATCACTCTTTCAATTTACTAAATATTTATTCTAAATATTTTCAAGCTAATAAGACACAAATTTTATTTTCTTTCATCAAGTCATATTTTTCAGTCAGTTACAAGTCATCGTAAGTCCTAGACAGTTATAGGTCCTTTTTACGTAAAAATTACTGTTCATTTAGTATTCTTTTTCTCACCACCCCATTCATCCATTCCATTTTCCTTTTACCTCCATCCTTTATATCTTAAAATATTTTACCCTATTCATCATTATATTTATCTTGGCACATTAATTCATTATTTCATCCCTGAATCTTTAACCATATCTCTTAAAAATCCTTATTCTTCCCTCTACCATATACAACTCTGACTATTACATTTTGTGTTCTCACCCATCCATACTACATACCCCATTCATGCTATAAAACTCATTAATTCTTTCTATATACCCACACTATTTCTTATGCATTCCATGTCCCTCACATATCCTACTCCATGTTGCCATCATATGTCCCATGCACCCATACCATACATCCATAATCACATCATGGCATACATGACATACACATAGTCATGTATGTAATACATGCACACACATCTCTTCTGCATCTAATTCACATCCTTAACATCTTATCTCCTCAAATTACACCTCCCATCATGCCATTCACATGCACACACACATGAACACACATACAAGCACACTTTCCATACATGAACCCAAACTTGAACTTTATATTTTTTTTAAACATACATGATGTGTTTCGGTTAAATTCACTTGCATCGGGCTCCCAGTCATGTGGATTGAATCCACCTTGAACCACCATTTCCAACACTTCCATAATGGTTCCAACCTTTAAAAATTTCTACAAAATTCCACAGAACTTCAAATTGAAATATGTCTTTCCCCATAACATCACCACACTCAATACTATAGAGGAAAAATAAAAGCTCTAAGAAAAATGAACTTCATCACCAAAATAGCACTATTCATCAATTTCACTTTTTAGGCTTCCTTTCTTCATTCTATCACTTGGGTTAGCTTTCGGATGTCATGGAGGTCAAGAACCATATAAGTTTTATGGAATTTTATGGTGGGAGGAGAGAGAGAGAAACAAAAAATGGAGAAGAGTGTCCATAGAGGTGACATTGGCCATAATGGGGATTGGGAGGAAAATGAGTTCTTTTCATTCCATCCTCTATGTACACATGTCCACTTAAGTCCTTAAGCAAAATGTGTGGCCACGATCATGCCATGTGTCGATTAGAAGGCCCAAA
>CANXYI010201013.1:0-10127 GCA_948208565.1 Hura crepitans
TCTACTCGATCCATACATTAATTTCATTCACCATTTTTTCTCAAATTCCAATTCTATGCTTGGAAAAAAATCAGATAAAAAATTAAGGCGACATATATAATCAACTACCACTTAAGTAAAGCTAATGTGGTAGTAGAAGCACTAAGTAAAAAATCATTGCTTGGTATGTAATATTGCAACCATGATAGGTTCTTTTATTTATCATATAGTGCAAAATAATCACCTAATTATTTTTTTGGAATGTAGCCTTGAGAGCAATGAATGCTCATCTTACTCTAATGAAAGATGGAGGAATACTAATGGAGCTTTATATTAAGCCTTATTTGTTCAAGCAAGTATAAGAGGCTCAAATGAATGGCCCTTAATTTCAAACTAAGGTAACATAAGTTTAAGAAGGAAGAGATAAGGGTGAATTAAGTGGATGGATGTCTATATTACCTAAAGTTAAAAGCACAAATATTACAAAGGGCACATAGCAGCCCTTATGCAATGCACCTAAGAGGAGTTAAAATGTACAATGATTTGAAAGCATAATATTAGTGGTCAAGGATAAAAAGGGACATCACAAAATGTGTCAGTAAATGTTTAGTGGCTAGTAGATAAAGGTTGAACACTAGGTACCTTCCATATTGTTGCAAGACATTAAAATTACAAAATGGAAATGGGAACAAGTCACTATTGACTTCATAATAGGATAATCTATCACTTATAGAAAAAAAAGATATAGTTTAGGTGATAATTGACTTATTAACTAAATCCACTCACCTCTTACCAGTGAGAATAGGTTATTTCTTAAACAAGTTAGTGGAATTGTACATTAGAGAGATAGTGTGGTTACATGAAGTTCCCATGTCTATCATTTTAGAGAGGGATCTAAGGTTTACCTCTCAATTTTGGCAAAACTTTATGAAGCATTAGGAATTAAGTTTCAATTTAGTACTACATTTCATCCCCAAACTAATGAATAGTTAGAGAGGTTAATCTAAGTAAGTAAAGTCCCTTCAAGTATACCTTAAGGATTTTAAAGGAATTATGGGCACCCTAACATTTCTATCTTGTTTTAGGTACTTAAAAATATGCTCAGAGGAAACGTGTTAAACTTTATGGGAAGTTGGGAAAAGTACTTCCCTCTAACAAAATTTTTTTACAATAATAGCTATCAAGCAAGCTTAAAAATGGCCCCAGGTGACCATTATATGGAAAGAAGGGTAGAACACCATTGTGTTGTATAAAATTAAGGGAAACTAAGCTAAATGGTATAGAACTGATAAGGTAGGCAAAGGAAAAAGTGAGAATCATTAAGGATCAATTGAAACTAACAACAGACTATCAAAAGTCATATGTAGAACTCAAAAGGAAGGAAATTAAATATCAACAAAGAAATAAAGTTTTTCTTAAACTATCTCTATGGAAGAAGATACTTAAGTTTAGGAAATAGGGCAAATTAGCTCCAAGATATATAGGAGAATATGAAATAGTGTCATGAATAGGACCAATCGCTTATAAGGTAGCCTTACCATTAGAGTTGGAAAAAGTATATGACATGTTCCATGTGTCAATGCTGAGGAAATACAAGTTTGATCCCTCCCATATTCTTTAAATAGGGGAAGTTGAGGATCAACCTGATCTTACATATAAATAAGAACCTATAGCAATCCTTGACAAGGAAGTTAGGAATATAAGGAATAAAAATGTTCTTTTTGTGAAGGTTTTATGGTGATATCAAAAAGTTGAAGAAGCTACTTGGGAGACCGATGCATCCGTGAGATAGCAATACCCCTACTTATTTTCTTTAGGTTCATAATTCTATTTTGGGGATAAAATAGCTTAAATGGGAGAGGGTTGTAATATCTACAAGTTTAGGTGTTTACAAGATGGTTAAACCAAGCAAACTGAAGGTAAGAAATGGGGAAATATTAGGGACAGTAGAGACCTTATTAAGGATTATATAAGAAAAGTGTCTTTGAGGGTATTATGATGAGTAATGTTTTAAAGATAATTAAATAGAGGGTGTAATGTAAAAATATTAGAATAAATAGGGACTTAAGAGGGTTTTTACTTAGAAACTGACTCAAGGTGTCAATTATTTCCAAGTTGAATTTTGAGAGGTGGCAAAGAATTACTTTAAAAGAGAGAAAAAAAAACAAATAAAACAAATAAATGAAAATAAAAGGAAGAAAGAAAGGAAAAGCTTGGTGGCTTGAGGGCAAAGTAAAATAGTTGAAAGTGGACAACAATTTAGTTTAAGATTTCTTTGGAAATTTGAGAGACCACAACAATAGAAAAGGAAAGGTGAAAATTCAGCCAAAAAATTAAGGGATATTAAGCACTTAATCTAAATGGAAGGGGAACTAAAATTTTTTGGAGAAAATTAGGATAGAGAGTTAGCAAAAAATAATGAAACATAACAAAGAGATACAAATTCTAGTGTAGTGGACCACTGCCACTGCAAGAGGTGATAAGGTATGGCTATAAGTGAAGTAGCATAGTACTGGAGAAGCACACTGCTATGATAGTGTGAAAGGTAAGTTGTGCTTAATTTTTCTATTTTAATTGTATAAGCAATTGGGATGAAAAATGAGAAAATTGGCTGGCCAAAATAATAAGAAAGGTTTAAGGTTGCAGTAGAAAATCACAAGAGGGATGGTGATAATGGTGAAATTAGGGTGAAGAGTGAGCAGTCTTGGTACTATAGCATGACAGCACAAGTGTCAACATGTAGTAGTTGCTCATTACACATAGCAATTAATGCCACACCTATCGTAGTGTACTCACTACTGTGTTGAAAATAGAATAAGGGGAAATCCATTGTTATGTAGTAATGCGACTACAACAACACGCATAGCAATTGCAGTAGTTGATATGGTGGAGAAAAAGAGAGGAAACAATAGAACCACACGATAAAAAAGGTGTGAATAGTAGGTGTGGGATAAGGACAATAGTGGTGCACTTATCATTATCATAGTACTTATGAAAGGAAATGAAGAGAATGTAAACTATTAGTGCTATGGGGTCAACTGAGTTATGTGGATATTAGTACATGATAAGATGAGTGCATGGTCAGTAAGGAGTCATAAGGGAAAATGGATGAATGGAATGGATAACAATGGAACGGGTGATCGAGGCATAGGTTAGCTTAACAATGGATAGTTTTAATAAAATTATTAGTTTCTATCAATTGAATAAACATATTCCTTAAAGGAATATTTTGTTTATAAGGATAGAAGAAGAAAGGGAAGCAAACCTAATTAAAAACAAAGGAAATGAGAAAAGTGAACTATGACATATGGGAAAACTGAGGAAATCCAAGGTATGTACTCCCTTATGTCCTATTCTCACATATCAAGTTAGTGTCATAAGGCCATGTGATTAGAGTTAGTTAAAATAAATAATGTCTCTTACATCAGTTATAACTTATATATCCATACTACATTCAAGGAAATATGCTAGCATGCTTTTACATTGAATTCTCATGCATGGGTAGCATGTTTGTGTTAGCTATATAAAGATTTGTATTATGTCATTTGAACACTAGCTTGTAGCACATAAGACACTTGTGCTTTAACAACTTGAATACACTAGCTAAGTCAGGACATAGATTACAAAAGTTAATTACTAACTAATAATACATAAGAAAAATCACATTAGCATTAAAGAAGGGGATATAGGAAATATATCCAAGATCTATTAAAAGAAATAAGACTAAACTTTATGAGTATAAGGAACTCATTAAATACAAGTTATTTAAGTTATAGCATAATGGCTACAACTAGTTTAAAAAATAATATTATTAAACAGAATAATCAATAAGGTAGAAGCAACATAATAACTAACTAGAACAAGAGCACTATGGTTAATCCTAATTAATATAAAAACTTAAATAAATGAAATTGATAACCAAAAGCCTAAGGTAAACCTTACAAAATCTAGGTTAGGGTAGCTTTGGCATGCTAAGAGGAATTTATGTAGAGTTGTGATCAATCTGAGCTTGGCATTAGTGCCATATAAGCTATTATGTGATTAATAATGGCCTAGGCCATAGATTTATTCCAGCTTATAATATAAAACATGGCAAAGGGTTAGGCTAGCCTACCCTTGTCATCAATTTTTAGCTTTACAATTCATAAACTCGTTTACCCTTTTTTAAGGATTATTTTGGGAGTGTATTATCTATGGCTCTGGATAACTTAAAAAGATTATTACTGAGATAAAATTGGTGATTTTAACTCATCACACATAATAGCACCTAAAGGGAATGACTCAAGAAAAAACACACACATAGATTAGTATTATTAGCATTTGGATTAGAAGCATGTAGGACCAAATGTGGTGTAGATAGCATAGTTTGTGTTATAACTTGCATGTGATCACCTTAGATAATCTAATTGTACACTCCTCTCATAACATACTAGACTAATATAGATTAAACCATGGCTAAGTATATAGCCAATGCAACCACATTACATAATTAATTTAGTTTATGATAGGTTAGAGCACACAATCACTTATGCATCATATGATAAGGATTGCATGCCATAATAGTATCTAGCTGATAAACATTAGCTAGCTTATATAAAGCTACATGTTACTTTTATATATGCTACCTTTATTCTTTATCTATAATTACTATGTTGTGATATGTGGACATATTAGAGTACTACAAAGCATACTTACTCAGCATGGTGGTTTTACCTCGTGCAGGTTATAGGGGCCAAAATATACCAAGTGGAGAAGATGTATAGGTTTTTCTAGGATAAAAAGGGTAACACCAATGTCTCAAGCAATAAGAATCCTTTTATTTCTGCATATTTCCTTTTTGTGTTTCCACACTTAATGTATAAATGGCATATACAGATAATAATAAAAAAGGACATATATAGTTGTAATCTACTTTGTGTATGTATATAATTTAAATGCCTTTAACCTGGATAGATGGATAGTAGATGTATATGTATGCTCATGTATAGATATGAGTATGAAAAGAATTGGGTTATCAATAAGCTAATAAGTTATGAGATGTCTTCATAAAATAGGATAACCTTGATCAACCTCTTCCACCATGAAGGATTGTTTAGTTATGTCCTTGATTTTCATATATATACAAGAACTTTAGGTTTGATTTACATGTTAAACTAGTGATAATGCAAGTTTTTATTCCCCTTTAAATAGGTCGAAACCCATGTCAAACATAGGGAAGGAAGTTTTATAGGTTTTTCTTTTAACGTTGTGTAATGCTTGATAAACCTGATATTATAAATAGTACTTCTTGATATTTGAATAGTATTTCTCGAGACCTAGATCACAATAACATGATCGAATGGAAGTATTAGTTATAATATAATTTTTGGTAAAATCTAAAGTTAAAACAAGGTTATTAAGATGGCTAAAAATGATAGCAAAGATTTTATAGTAGTATCTCTGAATAGTGACCTAGTGTAAGTTAAGCCGTAAAATATTTCATTTTTGCTCAAAATATTTACATTCGATACAACCTAATACTTAAATATTCTAAATAGTCCATTGGCATTGGAATTGAAAGTTTTAAAGATCGAGAAGTACTTTCTAAAAATTAGGCTAGGTTAAAAGTATTGATTTTATTAGTTTTTTGAGTTTTTCAAATGCAGTTTTCTCGAGGCTTTTAAGTCATGACTCAAAAGAATTTATGTCATTTTTAGAAGTGTTATTTATGGATTAAAATGAAAGGAAATTAATTATAAGAATGGAAAATATGGATGATTAGAAATGGCCATTAAATGAGAGGAATAAAGAATGTTGACCACAAGATCAATTAACCTATAAAAAAGGGTCAAAATGCCCCATTTTGGTCAATATGTGAATAGTGCTTCTCCCTTCTTCTTTTTCTTTCTTTGACTCCTCCTCCATAACTCCTCTCTCTTTCTTTTTCACTTTTTCCTCAATCTAACACCTCAAATCACTTTCTAAAATTTATCTCATATGGATTAAAGTATGAGTATATAAAGAAAAACAAGAAATAAGGTTTAGATTGCAAGAATTTTTAAGGTAAGGATTGAGATAAATAGTGTCACATTTTTGAATGATTGGTTCTTTCTTGGGTTTAATATTTTTCTAAGTTTCCTTAGAGGTTATATAAGACACAAATAAAGTTGATTGAATTCTAGATGAGTAATAGATTTTATATGAATTTTTTTATTATGTAATTATTGTAAGTTATGTAAAGAAAGAGGGTCTAAGGAAATCCAAAGGCAAAGACAAGGTGTGAAAGGCTCTTTGGTGTTTAAAAGAATCATTTTGATATGTGTATTCAATGTAGCATATAACTTGTGTGTGTGTGTCTGTTGGTGTATATAATTAATGTAACTTGTAGGCTAATATTTTAAATTAGTGCTGGCTTGTTGTATGTACTTATAAATATGATTACAAGCATGTTGGTTTGATAAAAATGGATGTTGAGGAAGAAATCTTATGTTTTTCAAAATGTATATAGAGGCTAGGTAGACTTAGTGATGATGGAAATAAGTTTATTATAAGATAATTATGATAGTTAAAGGCTAAGGTGTACGTAATTAGTTTATTGTGGTTTGTTTCTTAAGATAGCATAATGTTCCTTTAGAGGCATTTTATTAGTATGAAATATGTGTGGGATAATTTGGTAGTATTAGCTTGTGAAATAGTTAATAAGATAAGTGAGATATATAATTGCATGAGCTAAAGGTGTGCAAATGATGATGTTATGCTATGATATGTTAATGTTATGATTATAATGAACTATGTGTGTAAATTATGTGAAAAGAGAGCATTAATGGTTAATATGAACTAAAGGAAATGTGTGAATCTAATATATGCATGATATGGTAATATATGATTACGTATAATCATAATGATTTGGCATTATAATAATGACATGTTAATAATCATGAGTTAAATGAATGTTACTATATAATAAGAATAGTAATTTTACATGGAGATGTTGTATGAGCTTAATAATGCCATATTAGACATTATAGCCAAATGGCCTAAATTGAGATAGTGGATACCCTAAGTATTCACAAAGTAATATGATGTGATATTGTCATGACATAATTATGGTTAGTTTTCAAAAGTCATAATTGCATGATATATTAGGCATAATGTATAAAAAAGGTTTATGTATGACATGATGCTAAATGTGTACTTATGCTTGGTAAAATGACATAAATTATATTAACATGACTAAATGATTTTTAGTTACCCCCTTTTTGTCATTTGTTGGCCAAAAGACTTGTAAAATTCTTAAAAGCTATCTTTTTAAAAGGTGAAATGAAAATTAAGATGGTAAAGGCCCATACATGTAGAGAACTTAGCTTGGATAAGTTGGTTGGTCAACTAAGGAGATTAGTCGCTACTAGGGCACTTCGGTGCTTATTTTCAAGGCTTCGAGCCAATGTATTTGCCTTTAGGCTATTATTTGATTTTAGACCTTTAGGTAAATGTATCAGACCTTCGAATCAATGCATCAGACCTTTAGGTTAATGTATTAGACCTTCATGGTCAATGCCATACCTCTATGGTCAACATATCAGACCTTTAGGTCAACGCTAAACCTTTGCGATCAATAATTCCCGATATCCAATTTTGGGTATTTGTCTTTTATATATGGGCATATGAATGAAATAATATTACATAAGGTAATAATGATTTAACATATATGTATGATATCAAAATAACTTTTCATGTTGTTAATTATACACTTGTACACATGTTGGAGTGACATTTATAAAGATTTATTTATATGTTTGTACATTATACAAAAACTAGTTATGTATGTTATAAGTGGAATCTATAAGTTTTAATTTGGTTAATTACTTGGTTACACATGCATGAGTTTATATATGCTATATTAAATACACCATTAAGCATTATGCTTAACACATTGTTGTTTTTGTGATGCATAGGTTAAAGTAATAGATAAAGCATAAAGCCTCTCTGCAACATAGATTAAGATATAGAATATTTTGGTATTTTGATTTACTTTGTACAAATTATAAGATGTAATCATGTTGGGCACTCATATGTTGTACAAAGGGAATTGAGCTTATATTAGTTTTATAATTTTTTTAACTCTTATTAGAACTTATAGTTTTGTAAATTGTATTGATAAACTGCATATATTGGATTTCTTTACACTTATGATGTTGAATGTATATTTTATTAAGAATGTTGTGTTAGGATGTTTTGGTGGATTATGAGGATCCAATTAAGTTGTGATTATGTTAAATGAGTTTTACAAGTGTTTTTGGATATGTAGGTTACAATTCATTTTTAGGATAGTGTCCCGATATAACCATTATGTTACCAAGTTTTCTACGCGATGATTCTCCGATCATTTTAAAATTTTAATAGAGATTTTATTAACTTAACATTTTAAAGTCTAATAAGTGATCAAATGTTTTCAAAAAGATTTTAATTTATGTGTGTTTTCAATAATGTTAGTTTGGATATCATTTTATATGTCGACCACTAGACCGGGTGAAAGGTGTCATATTTGGTGGTATCACATCCCTAATTTAGGTGTTCCTTAGTATATAAGAGTCACATATGAGCGCCTAGTGTCTAAGATCATGCATCACATAATTATACACTAGTGAGGCTTATAATTTGTTCTTTTCCCTATAGACCAAGGATGAGTATTTTTACACCTCGAGATAATAAAGAAGTCAAGAGCCATGCTCCAACTACAATTGGACAAAAGGCTACTAAGGCTAAGGCAGATACTTTTAGTGATGCTAGCACAAGCTCAACTAGCCCTTTTACAATATATGGTATAATTATTGAGACAAGCCACTACTGCAGCTACAATTACACCACTTCTACTAGTACAGTAGCCTTTAGCTCTTTAAGCTCTTCAAAAGTTAAGAATCAAAAAAATAGAAGCAAAGGATTTATTAGGTAAAGGTTTGGGTGATTCGGTTAAATTTGGGTATCGACTCAAAAGGATGATCAAAATTATGTAGTTATTTAGTCATACTAACGAAGAGAATTTGATTTGTGCATCCTCTCTATTACAAGAGAAAGCCTTTAGATGGTGGGATAACTTGATGGAGCATATGTTAGCTAAGAGAGTGACTTGGGATTTCTTTTTAGAGGAGTTTAAAAAGAAGTATATCATAGAGGACTACCTCTACAAGAAAAGGTAAGAATTTGTTAACCTTAAATAAAAACATTATTGCATATTAGAATATGACAAGGATTTTGCCAAGCTAAGTCATTATATAGATGGTCTCTACTAAGGTAGACATATACAAGAGGTTTAAGAATAGCCTCAAACATGATATTAAGCTCCATGTGGCTCATATGAAACTTAAAGATTTCTCAGCCTTAGTTGCAGTAGCTCATACTATAGAAGAGATTTAGATAGAAAAGAAAGAATTTTCTAGAAGCAAAAACCTTAGAGTCAAGGTCAAGCTAGCTCAACTCCTCATTTTAAGAAGAGATACAAGGGTGCTTAGTCTAAGCAAAAACAATAGTAGAGACAAGATTAGACATAGATGATATGTTAGGGTTCACAAGCCAAGTCTAGACAAAAGATATGGGTAACCAATGCACCAGCCTCTTTAGCTTAGAGTGCACTAAACGTTAAATGTGAGCATTACAATAAAAGGTATAGGGAAGTCTATTAAAAAACCATTCATAAAGCATAATGGGTGTGATACTAAAAACCACTATCAAAAGGATTATCCTATAACACCTATTACATCTATATAGTTCTAGGCTTTTTCACTAGCTATTGCTAAAAGCTAGAGAGAGGATAAGAGAGTCAGAAGAATTAGATCAGTGGGTGGTTAAAGACCCAGATTTGAGATAGTAGTGTGGTTAAAACCTAGAGCTCTTGCTCATCAGTATGCAATCAAGGCAAGGGAAAATGTTGATTCTCTTTATGTGTTTACGGGTACATTTTACCTCTTTGATCTTCTAGTTTTATCTTTGATTGATTTGGGTTCTACTCATTCATATATATGCTAGAACACATGAAGGTTTATATAATTGTGTTGATTTAGGTAAAAACCTTATAATTAGGAATTTAAATATAATAGTAAGATATTAAGTATATGTGGTTAAGAACTTAAGTAGGTGAAGGTATCACTAGGGAATAATTGATTAACATAAAG
>CANXYI010201029.1:0-12293 GCA_948208565.1 Hura crepitans
TACAGATCAACCTCGTAGGACCTCCCAATATCCACAAATAAATCTAAGGGTAGCAGGGATCAACCCACATAGGCCTCGCAATACCCGAGTGCGCAAGGTTTAACCACAAAACCTCGGTGGCTTCACCCGTCATCTCCATCATACAATAGTGGCCTTAGAAGGACCAATATGCCAAGTAGCTACTAATTCCTTAGTTCATCGGTCAACCCATCTAGTGGTTGCCAAACTGATAGGCCAAAATATTTCTTATCATTCAATCCTACAATTATAAGTCTCTTTTTATTCACTATCTCAATACTGGTATCCCATATACCCAACATGAGTGCACTTACGCACGTTTCTCAATTACTTGTCATTGGTACAAAACTTTATTCATATGGTCATTTTTCAAAAGTCACTATTTATATGGTCATTTCTCCATTCCATAATTTTCATGCCACTCACATGGCAATCCTCATATCATGTCACAATTCGTTCATTATGCCTTATTGTCAACACCATTCTATTTATGAGCAATTATGCCATCATTCATACATTTTAATTAGTCACTTCACAAACATTTCCATGCATCACAAATAAGTTCCGTTCTTAAGCCAATAATTATCTAGTCATTATTTATTAACTTTTTTTCTCTAATTGCTTTTTTCGCCATGATTTTCATCACATTTCTAAGCCAATGTCCTAATTATCATGCCATATACATAAACATAGACCATTCTAATCCTACACACATTATTCGGCAGTTATAATGTCATCCACCTATGCCTACTTTCTTTCTTCCAAATCATGCATACAACATTATTTTCATAAGAGTAACATAATGGCATACTTAAGTTACATCAATTCCATATACGTACAAAACTTTCACAACTTTCATACACACTCATATACATATACATATGCATAATTCCATGGCATGAAAAAATTACACCAAATCCATATACCTAAGGTGTGAGAACACCTATTTTTCCACCACTTATGGCCGTGGTTGGGCTTCTCGTTCAATTCTTTTTATTTTACCCTAACATAATTAAAACTACACTTAGAAAAATTCCCAAAAGTTCTATAAACCTCCAAATTGAAATCTATAAACATAGTTTTTTTATTAGAATAATGTAAACTACCTAAAAAAAATAAAAATTAAGAAATGAACACTTACTCATAAAATGGTCACTATTCATCTTTATGTAATTTCTCAATTTTACCACTTTGATAGATTTTAGAGGTCATAAAGGGTTTGCTTCATATAATTTTCATAAGGTTTGGGTGTGTTAGGTAGGAGAGAGAAGACAAAAATGGTGAGAAAGGGAGTAGAAAATGTTGTTAGGTTTTTTAGGGAAAAAGGATGGAGGATGGTTGCTTTGCATATGTGACACTCCCACATATGTATAGCCTTTTATATTAATGAGGTGGATGGCCAAATCACAACATGTGGTGATCGAATGGCCCATATTCTCCTAATTTTGATTTTAAATTAAAAAATTAATATTAATTTTTTAGACCTCTAAAAATAGTCACTTTTGTTCTAAAAGTCCTCAATTAGGCTTATTAAGAGGCCTATAAAATTTCAAGCTCAAACTCTCATGGTAACTATGGTTACAATTCATTCGTAAAAATAAGAAATTCTGAAAAAATATCAAATGGTCTTAGAAAATTAAAATTCCTTTAGCAACATGTAGATTGGAATTTTTGAGCCTTAGGTATGGTATTTTCAAGCCCATCCAAGCACATCCTAGAGCTGTCTTGGCATAAACTCATTTTATGCCAGTATTCACTAGTTCTTAGCCTAAAATAATTTATTGGTTTTGTTAAAATTATAAATTATTTCATTTTTTCCATTCCTAACCCATCAAAGTTTTATGACTAGTATACCCCTTTTCTAGCCTTACAAAGGTGCCTCGATTCTCAAGAAGCACTATTCATGCCTCAAAGGTATTATTCATGAAACTCCAACTTACAGGTGTTGTAATCCATCCCTTTTTAAGGAATTTTGTCCTCGAAATTACTTAATGCAAACAAATATGGGTATTAAGCTTTCATTTGCTCTTTATTCTCTTATGTGGCCTCCATTATTTTGTGATATCTCCATATCACCTTTACTAACAAAATGGACTTATTTCTTAGCTATTTTACTTCCCTAGCTAAAATGTGTACTAGTTCTTCCTTATAAGTTAAATCTAGTTACACTTGGATATCTTTTATAGGTATCACATGTGATAGGTTTGATTTGTACTACCTTATCATTGAGACATGGAACATGTCGTGGATCTATTATAACTCAGATAGTAATGCTAGTCTCTGTGCTAATGGCCCTACATATTTTGTAATATCATAAGGACAAATAAATCTAGGACTACATTCCCCCTTTTACCAAATATGAGCATTTTCTTCCATGGCAATACCTTTAAGAATACCCTTTAACCGACTTCATATTAAACATCCTTCCATTCCAAGTTAGCATACAATTTTTATTGGTCTGAGGTAGCTTTCAATCTATCCCGTATGATCTTGACTTTGCCTTTTACATCTCTAAACAAATTATATCCCATGATTTTACCTTCCCTTACTTTACTCCAACAAAGGGGTGTTTTACACCCTTAGCAATATAATGCTTCATAGGGTGCCATTCCTAAGTTGATTTGGTGGTTCTTATTATAAGCTAATTCAACTAAGGACAAGTGTTAATCTTAACTGCCTCTGAGCTTTATTGCATAAGTACATAGCATATCTTCCAGTACTTGTATTACCCATTTTGATTATTCATCTATCTAAGGGTGAAATGTTGTATTGTATGTTAGTCGAGTACCCAAGGCTTCATGTAATTTCTTTTAGAATCTGAAAGTAAATAGGGGCCCTCGATCTAAAATGATAGCTATAGGTACTTCATATAGTTGTTCAATCTCATCAATTTAAAGTTGTGCTAGCTTTTTTGAGTAGTAATCCATCTTAGTTGGGATAAAATGAGCTATCTTGGTTAATCTATCTATAATTACCCATACCACATCACATTTACTCCTTATCATAGCTAGCCCTATCACGAAGTCCATAGTGACTCTCTCCCATTTCCATTTTGGTATTGCTATTAAGTGTAACAATCTAAAAGGAATATGATCTTTAGCTTTTACCTACAAGCATCTCAAACATTAAGCAATATATTCAACTATCTCATGCTTCATCCCTAGCAACCAACAGTGGGGTTTTAGATTAAGATAAATTTTTATGCTTCCCAAGTGTATGGAGTATGAAGCTTTATGAGCTTCCTTCAATATTTGTATTCCTATTTCATCCACTTTATGTACACACAGCCTGCATTGATAATATAAACATTCATGACCAATTCAAACAAAGTATCTTCCCCTCTTTGACCATGCTTATGATTTTATACCAACTGATCTTCTCTCTTTTGTACCTCCTTTATTTATTGCTTTAAGTAAGGTTTAACTTACAGTTTACCCAAAATTGAATCCTTTTCTATATAATTTGCTCTATCATGCATAGGCTTTATTGCGGTAATAAATTTTTGACTCAAAGCATTTACAAATACATTTGCCTTCCCTAAATGGTAATCGATTAAATAGTCATAATCTTTTATTAACTCCATCCATCGTCATTGCTTGAGATTTAATTATTTTTGTGTGGGCAGATATTTCAAGCTCTTATGGTTAGTATAAATATAACACCTTACATCGTATAAATAGTGTCCATACTTTCAATCCAAACATAATGGCCACCAACTCTAAGTCATGTGTGGGGTAATTCCTTTTATGAGGTTTTAATTGCCTAGAGGCATATGCAATCACCTTACCCTCCTGTATTAGAACACAACCAAGTCTATTATGTGAGGCATCACTATATATGATAAACTCCTTCCTGTGTTCAGGCTGAATATGGATAAGAGCCTCCGTCAACATTGTCTTCAATCGATCAAAACTAACCTAACATTTATTATTCCATTCAAATCCCATATTTTCCCTTAACAATTGATTCAATGGAACTACAATCATTGAAAAGCCTTTTACAAATCTCCTATAATACCCACCAATCCTAAGAACTTTGAATCATAGTTATGTTCCTAGGAAGATTCAATTCTAACAGAGACTTAACTTTGCTTGGATCAACTCTAATACCTTTAGCAAAAGCAATATGGCCAAAAAGGCTACTTCATTCAACCAAAACTCATATTTACTTAACTTGGCATACAATTGTTTTTCCCTCAAAATCTGCAACATAACTCTAAAGTGTTATTCTTATTCCTCCCAACTCTGAGATTACACCAAGATATCATCTATAAACACCATGACAAATTGATCTAAATAAGGTTTAAAAATTCGATTCATTAAATCGATAAAAGTTATGGGGGCATTATTGAGCCCAAATGGCATCATTAGAAACTTATAATGCCTATATATAATTCTGAAGGCAGTTTTAGGAATGTCAGATTCTTTAATTTGTAATTGATGGTACCTTAATCTCAAGTAAATCTTAGAAAAGATACTGGCACCTCACTGTTGATCAAAGAGATCATCAATTCTAGGCAATAGATATTTATTTTTGACTAACACCTTGTTCAATTGTTTATAATTGATAAATAGATGAAGTGACTCATCTTTCTTCTTCACAAACAACACGAGTGCTCCCCAAGGTGATGAACTAGGTCTAATGAAGCCTTTGTCTAATAATTCCTACAATTGCAGATTTAATTCCTTCAACTATATAGGTGCCATCTGGTATAGAGTAATAGACAATAGAGTTGTGCTAAGAAATACCTTGATCTCAAAATCTAGTTCTTAATGTGAGGGTAACAATAGTAATTTTACTAAAAATACGTCTCAAAATTCTAATACCATAGGTATTTGAGCAGGGCTAGGTATTATGTTATTGGTATCAATTATGTGGGCTAAGTACACCTCGCATCCATTTTAAATGAGTCTCCTTACTATAATGGCTGAAATAATATTAGATAGAGAATTTCTTTTACTAATAATTGTTACTTCATGTCTGTCCTCCATTTGGATGTTAAGTTTCTTATTTTTATAATCGATCATTGCTCATTGTTCTGTTAACAAATCCACACCAAGTATAATGTCAAACTCATGAAAAGGGCATTCAATACTTGGCCATAGATTATTAGAGGACATTGCCTATATACTAAATTGACCATCACACTATGTCTAATAGGTTTACTAACCTGAATGTCTAAATCTATGGCCTTTAGTTCTAACTCTTTATCTCGGGCTTATGTGGTATAGATATAGAAATGCATCAAGCTTAGAACTATAAAGCTAACATAAGTGCATCAAATAAATAAAATTTACCAGCAATTATGTTTGGAGCCTTAGCCTCCTCCCAAGCTCAAATAGCATACTAACATGCTAGAGCTCTAACCACAAATCTAGTCCTCTGATCGCTACTCAGTTAATCCTATATGGTCTGCCTCTATCTCCTACTAGGTGCTACTAATGCCTCTGTCTGAGTATCCTTGGGCTACCTCTGGGGACAATCCCATTAGAAATGGTCTCTAGCCCTACAAGTGAAACACTCTCCTCTCCTTAACTACCAATACTTCCCCCAATATCTCCTATTACAAGTCCCACATGTTAGGGGTGCACTTTTAGCCATCAATACAGGGGCACTAGAGGCATATTTTGAAGGTCAAGGAATAAATGGATAAGCCTAATGTTTAAGGATGGGTTTGCCTCTAGACTGCTACAAAAAATTAGATTCTCTCTATCTATTCTCTATCCTAGGTGACGAACTAATCTAGCTTACTAAAAAATGCCTCTTCTTCTGGAATAGCTCCTTTTTTTCTTGCAACATCTCCTCTATGTCATAGGGTGCTGCTACCAATACAAAAAATGTCTTATCTTTATAGTGGCTATCTGTATTCATAGTTTAACATTGAGGCCCTTCTTGAACCTTTTACACCTTTTTTCTTTAGTAGGTAAAAACTGCTAAGCATATATGCTTAAAAGGGCAAAATGCTTCTCATACTTTGACATTAACCTCCTTCCTTGCTTGAGATCAATGAATTCTTGCCTTTTCTTATCCTTATATGACTCAGGTATTTACCTCTTATAAAGTTCCTTTTAAAAATAGGCCCATGTTACTTCAGCTACTGGCTTTCTCCTTTTTGTCATATCCTACCAGTGGAATGCCTCTTCTTAAAGGAGGGAGGTAGCACATTTCAAACTTTCATCTTTAATGCACTCTAATTCCTCCAAGTTCCTGAGGGTCACTCTAACAAGTACTTAGCCCTCACAACATTATCTTACCTCGTACCCACGAATTCTACAGCTCCTATTTTCTTCACTCCTTCCATGTTTGTTTTTGATAATGGAGCTGGGGTGGTAGAGGTGTTCTTGCAACTGGTAGAGGTGGTAAAGCTGTTGTTAAAGTGTGTCCCAATAATTCTACTATCTATTATAGAAGTGTTAGTGAGGCCTGTGTCTAAGATGGTGGTTATGGCAGTGGCTAGTGTTCAGCATCACTCAAGTATGGCTATACTCACTTCTGGGCCATAAATAGTCATGGAAGTATGACTAAACACCTCTTCTCCTTGATCTGGTAGAGTTCACTCACTCATCTTGTATCACTACATAAAAAAAAATCTATTAGCCTTATGTAGTGTAACTTTATTACAGATAGAGAAACCTAAACATTGGTAATCATGTATAATACACCTAGGAATGCCTAAACCTACTTTGATACCACTAAATGTAACACCCCCTACAAATTCCCGTAGGAAAAAAGATAAGGAATACGACTTTGCATAGGTCACCCATCCTGATATTTCCCTAGATTCCATTTGTTTAACACTTGCAACATTATTTGGTATGATAGTATATGTTAGTTGGTTTTTTTATTTTACTGTATAATGCTCTAGTGCTAAATGTCATGGTTTGATAAAATTCTATTTTTTGTTTTGTTATCTATTTTACAGAAATTTGGGCAGCATAATGGCTACCCAGATGAAAAACCAAAAAATTTTTCCTGTCCAACAATACATCTATACTCATCATAATCATATTCCTTAACTCTTAGAACTTTTTAGCCCTCTAAACAACATATCATTTGTAGTCAACACAATCAACACATGGTTTCTAACTCACAACATCCAAACAACAAACAAAATTATGCTATATAATTGTTCAATTACACGCATATCTATTCATATTAATTAAACAATCATTAAACTACATGTTCATAATTTGCAACATCTAAGTCTATGTCTTTCACACATACAAACATGAGTGCCATTTTTACAACCATTGAAACTATAGGAATTTATATGTTGTGAGCAAGGCTGTTACACTACACTTACTAGTGCTGGACAGCTAATAGCATATACAACCTACACATCAAAACACCAACACTCTAATTATATACTCATGGTGGATTTGATATAATAAATGCATGTCATGCATACAATCACACATAGGTTATGAAATGATCAATCTAATAAGCATGCAAGGTTACTAGTCTACAATATTATTAATTTATTCATCAGTTATATTATATAACTACAATGCCTTGTCATTCAAGTAATACATCATATTCTATCAAATGAGTACTATTATAGTTCCAATTCACATTACCACTTAATTAATGTCTTTATTAATTATGATCAGTTATACTCTTTTAATTCTTTTTGTTTAGGCCCATGCCAAAGAGACTACACTTTAAAACACTAGATAGTGGGATGTATATTGTGTGGTGGACCACATTTTAGACCTCAGTAGCTATACCTTCTTAGTTCAATAGTAGGGATCAGTTCACTAGAACCTCCCAATATTGAGAGGGATAGTAAAGATCAGGCCCATGGCACCTCCTAATATCTCGATCACTATCTCCATCACATCACTAGTAGATAGTAAGGATAAGCCTCATAGGACCTCTCAATCTCTGAAAATAAATCCCATGGGTAACAAGGATCAGTCCATAGAGACTTCCTAATACCCAAATTTTCAAGGATAAGCCTTAGAACCTTGACAGCTACACATGTTATCTCCATCATGCAATAATGGCCGTAGAAGGACCAATTTGCCTAGTAGTTGCTAATTCCCTAGTTTAATCACTATCTCAATACTAGTATCCCATATACCCAAGATGAGTGCATTTATGCACCTTTCTTTATTACGGATCATTTTTGTAAAACTCAATTCATAAGGTCATTTTTCCTGCTAGTCACTATTAATATGGTCATTTTTCACAAGTCACTATTCATATGGTATTTCTCCATTCCATAGTATGTCGAGGCACTGTCAATAGTACCTTGAGACATGAAAAGTGTGCTTGGAGTGTTGAGACACCTTCACAAGGCTTGAGGCAAGATATACTAGCCATTAAAGTTTATGAGGATCAAAAAGGGTGAAAACAACTTAATTTAAAAATTTAGTAGAACCAATAAATTATTTCAGGCTATAGGCTTAGACTGAGTCAAGCTAGGAATGACCTGGGATGAGCTTAGAAGAACATGAAAATATCATACCCTAAAGGTTAAAAATTATAACAATGCTAATGGAGATGGAATTTTAATTTTTTGAGGTTGTTTGAGAATTTTCATTATTTTAACAAAATTGCAATTTTTTAAGAATTTTCACTAGCCTATCTATAACACCCCCTATTGGATTCCCAAAGAAACCCAATAAGCAATGCACTTCCCGCTCCCATCCTGACTTCTCCTATGGTCATTCATTCAACTTTTACTTACATTGCACTAATTAATTCTATTTGACTCCAAACTCAGCTCTATCTGTTACTATAGTTCATTTAGGCTCATGTTATCATGTTCATACTATTACAAAATGATTTTAACTCATTAAGGTATTTCTTAAAAATTTGACAGTACAACAGTTGTCCGGGTCACTATCACAAAATTTTTCACCTATAAAACACTTTTATAACAAGTAATTGTATCTCTTGGACCCTTCTAGTTCCTCAGATATCCACCTATCATCATCATCTATAAGACAACAATCATAGTCCTTAGGCCAGAATCAAGAAATCACATAAAGCCTTATGCTCATAAAACATCCACATAAGGCATACATGCACAAAGGTTAACAAACTAATTAATTACACACAATCTATCTGTATACAAATACAACCCTATGTCCCTTATATATAACCCCCATTTTCCCCATATAAGTATATAGAGTGCAAAAGCTATACAAATGAACATGATCAACTTTCTAAAAATTGACCTTTGAACTTCACCGACGACCTCATTCTTCACACCTACGCATCGAAATAGGTAGACTGAGTATAAAATACGTAGTGGTGAATTCAAAATTTAAAACATGTCCAATAATTTATGTATGCATTATGCTTCTATTCTTGTCTTATTCTGATATCCTAATTCAATTTAGAAAATTAGCATGCAAAATTCCCATTTTACCCCTATGGTGTTTCTATCCATAAATTATCTAATTAATAACTATAATTCATGTAAATTATGTTTTAAGATCATTATTAATTATTACATGTATAACCTATACCACTTTAAGCTTCTAAACCTTATTAGTGGAAAATTACCAAAATTACCCTTGTGTTATATTTCATAGTCATATGCAAATTTTATTAATCTTATATAATTACTTCAATTGGCCCATCATAGGAGACAACCCTAATAGACACTAGATCTAGAGGGAAAATAAACTAGTGCAGTGATCCCTATTTTGGACCTATGCCATTACATTGGCTCAATTGAATTCTGGCACCCAAGATACAAATAAAAAGGAGTTGTCAGCCTAGTAGATTAGTCTATCCAATAGACTAGTACAGTGGCCCTTAGGGACCTATGTCACTGCACTGGCATCATATGAAAGATAAGTGATAAAGTGGATGTGTTTGCCCAGTAGACTAGTCTATCCATCATACTAGTGTAGTGGCCCACAAGGAACTATGCTACTGAACTAGCAATATCAAATCTAGCATTAGGTGGTAATGATAGAATGATGTTTATCTAATAAACTAGTCCAGTGGCTCCAATGGGGACCTACGCTACTATACCGGCCCTATCTAAAAAGTAGACAGTGTAGTAGCTTATAAGGATCCCTAATTTGACTGGTTAACACATCTAGTGAGTGTGTCATGCCCACATTCTGAGGCTCTATGAATAGTGCCACTGGGTCTAGGAAGTGTGCCTAGGGTGGCGAGACACTTGCACATACATTAAGGCAATGACATTGGTCATTAAACTTTAAGGGGCTTTAATCTAATGAAAAGAGCAAAATTTAAAAATTTAACAGTATCAAAATTCATTTCGGAGTGTAAGCTACCTCTCGGAGCAATAAAAATTTTACGGGCTGGGACAGACCAGGGATGAGTCTGGACAGACCAAAAAATAGTGGACCTTAAAGCTTAAAAATTCCACTGAGTCCATTAGTGAAAGAATTTTTGGATTTCAAGGTCATTTGTATATTCTCATAATTTTTAAGATTGGCACATAAATAGAGGTAGTTTGAAAACTACTCTATCGATGGAATTTTGGTAGAAAATTTTATGAGTAGGTAGAGGGGATTAAAATATGAATTTTAAAACAAATGATGTAATTTTTATGAGGTTCGTGTGAATTTTAGTGAATTTATGAAGTTTTTTAAAAAAATTGAGTCGTTTCGGGATGGCTCAAGTGGCTGTGGGGCCCACCCCGACACTTGCTAGTTGGCCTAGGAGCCATGTCAAGTGTCCAAGTGGCTCGAGAAGTGGTAAAAAAGATTCATTAAAAAAAAGAAAAAGAAAAAGCAAAAAAAATTTCTCTTGGCTATCGAGAAAAAATCTAAGTGCCCTCTCCCTCTTCAATTGGCCATATCTCCTTCATTTTTCACCCAAATTTCCTGATTCTAGTTTCTAAATTCAAGTTAGCCTTTTGGTAAACTAACAAAAAATAAATCAGAGAAAAAGGAGTCTTCAGTTGGGAGAAAGAATTCTCCAAATTTTCTTGGTTCATACTACTTAAAAAAACCTGACGCTATCTTTTACTTTCTCTGGGCATATCTCCCTCGTCCCTTCACTACAATTTGTCATTCTTCTTCCTAAATTTTCTTTGGGATGTCTAAAATTGCAATTTCTTTAAAAAGGAGCTTTCAATAAGGAGATAAAAGTCACCAAATGTCCTTGGGTTAGACGTAGTCTAGTAAGTAGCCAAGGTGAGTTTTCATGCTTTTCCTTTATAATTTCTTTGTTTTTCTTAGCTAGAAGTGCTTCCTAGTGATGCCTAACTTCTATGGGGTCATGCCCAACTTCTGGAAGTGCTTCAAGGGAAGAGGTAAGTGAATTGCCTCATTCACTTCATGCCCCTAATTTTTAACAGCTCTTTTCTTAGTTTATAAAGGTATTAAGTATGTGAACTAGCTTAGAAAAGTGATTAAATTGAGCTATAGTAGCATAACATTCAATGGAAGGTGAATTACATGGCTGATTGATTAAAATAGTTTAGTTGGTGGAAATTACATAGTTGGCCGATAGGTGGCTATAATATATGTTTTGTATTAATGGTGCTTAATGGGTGTCTATGGTTTTAGGTGCCGTTGAGATATAGAAATACTTGTGAATTGATGGAAAAAGTGCATACTTGGCATAAGAATTGTTGGTGGCTGAGAGCTTAGGTAAGGATTGTAAGTGTGTATGGTTTGATATAGTTATTCTAACTAGTGTTTGAAGATGACATTGTATGTATATTTGGTCTATGATATATGAACCTATGGAATGACATGTGAATAATATGATTAATGTATGGTGGTATGAAAACCACCTATTGCCTTAGATTATTTAAAAAGATTTGAATTTGTTGATATATGTATACATGAGGATGAATGGTGGGCATGGAAATGATAACTTGTCTAGTTTAATTTATATGGCATGGAATAAAGTAACAAGCATAGCTTATGATGACATAAAGTGAAATCAAGGGAAATGGCAATGAAAAAGGTGATACTATATATACCATGTTGAGTGTGTTAAATTATGAACATGAGAGCATGGATAGTTTAATTATTTATGGCATGAATATGATTAATGTATACTTTAATATGGCATGAAATTTAATCATAAAGTAATATGGAACCTAGCTTGAAAATGACCTTAAAATTGTCTAGCAAATGAGTTTAAATAGTGGCTTATAACTTTACCCATAAGGGCTATGCCTTGTAAATGAAAATATGATCATTTTTCTTACCTTCAAGGGCTATGGGTTAAAAATGAATTATGCACCTAAACTTTGTGCCTATGATAAGGTTATTATGATGAGATTCTTAGAATCGAATGAATGCCTATATTTTTACGATGGCATGAAT
>CANXYI010201035.1:0-16035 GCA_948208565.1 Hura crepitans
TATATATATATATATATATTAAAGACAATTAATTTAATAAATCTTTATAGAAAGAATACAATTAAAATGTATGTACTTTAAAAGATGTCCCGATTATTTATATAAGCAAACAGAATATTAATTGAATTCAATTAGTTGGAATGACACCGGCCTACTTTATTCTAGGGAATTGTATGTGATTTATTTATGTAACCAAAAAAACCACTCCACCATCTTTTCTTTTTGTCGCATTTTAATTTTTAATCAGTTTAATTTCTAGTGAATTATATAAAAAATCATTAAATTTTGTTGACTATAATTTTATAGTAATAATAAAATTTTTTATAATTAAAATATATAATAATTATTATTAACTTATTCAAAAAGTAAAATTTATCATAAAATATAAATTTAATACTAAAATTGTCATGTAAAAAGGACATTCAAAATAGACACGTGTATTTAACATATTATCAATATATATAAAATAAGTGTTACATATCATTAAACTTTTCAAATAACTCAATTAAGAACTTATATATGCTGATGTTGTGCTTATTTTATATGAATAGATGATACATTAACCCATATTACTTTTGAAATATTCATTCACCTGTGTGTTCATTTACATGGTAACTTGTGATATTAAATTTGTATCTTTCTAATAAATTTTACTTTTTGTATAAGTTAATATTAATTTGTAAATATTTTAATTATAAAAATTATATGTGTAATTTACTCTTGCAATTTTCCACCATGACTCATCTGAGTAGCCTTCATGGCCAAGAAATTAAAAATTTATAATGAATTGAATACCACTAAAAAAACGTAGATAAGATTGCATATTAGGTCATCACGCGAGAGGTGAAAGTTCACCGTGGCTGCATGCATGGCAGCTAATTAAATCTGTATACATATGGAAAATATTCACGAATTGATAACAGCCATAATAGCTACAATTGCTAGGCCATTTTCATTAAATATAGTCAACACAATTATGAGCTTAATCTACGAATATGTTACATATCAATTTTCTCCTGTTAATAATTTTTTTAATCCTTTACCAATGCTTATAGAAAATGATTGTCATCAATGCTTTATTATAAGTTGGGCCCCAGAAAAAGGAAACACAAAATTGCGTTCTAGCTATCTATTACATTTTATATTTAAGTGTGCATAATGGAAAATAATTAATGAATTAGGTTGCAAGCATTTCCATTATTATATATAAAGGTGACGAACTGACGATATAAAGCAATATAATTCTCCGTTAGAAAAACATATATCAATATTACCTGTCATGTCCACATAGAATATTTTATTTAACTGCAAGGAACCAATGTTTTTTTTTTTATATATATATTTATCAACTATCAATTATATTTGCAGTCCTATATAATGCAAAGGCAAAAACCTAACAGTGCATACGGTGATGACATAACTCAAAAACATTATCATCTGATTAATTCCTCGCAAGAAGAAAGCCTCAAACATGGGACCTCTTTTCAACCGTAAAAAGAGACTATCCAATTACCCAATCCCCTAATTTCCGGAGCCTAATGTACCCTTTCACCTTTTATTTCTGATATGCATATATAATTAATTCTATAAGATTTTTAATAATTAAGCCATTTTTCACCATCTAATTATTTGTTTATATATATATTGAATTAATATGCTACAATCATATATAATTGCGTATAAGAAATCCAAAAATAATAATAGCAGTAGCTGAATTCGTAAATGTAAAATTCAATTTTCTTCAACTACAAGCAAATTTTTATTATTTGAAATTAAACATTTCACTTTCTTCCAACTAAGCTCACAATTTTTACAGAAATGATATCCCTGTTACTTGTTAGCATTTGTTTACTGATAGATGATTGATATTATGATTACTGAATATAGTGGACAACACCACTCCGGGTTTTGATGCTTGGCATCCATAACCGGACCCATCATTTTTCTGTAATGATAATTGAGAGACAAACCAACAATTAAGTTGCAAATCCATTAATTGTCACATCATATGCACTGTGTGCAAATTGGGATTTTGTTTGTTTCTTGGGAAATTGGAGTGGTTGCTTTAGGACAAAAGAAATTGCTTAATCATAAAATCACGAAGTGTCACTTTCCCTAAAATCTATGACAATTAACATTGTCGCCTTTTTCTCGTCCACATTGTGCATCTTTTCAGCCAACATGCACTTCTTTATAGGCTCCACAAATAGTTAATAATATATCATGCTGTTCCATAATCAATTTTACTATCTGATTATTACATACAGTTTGCATTTTGTCATGATTTAATTCAATTCACCCATTCGTAGGAACTTACAAGTTTTGCTCTTACGATAACACGTACCTCAGTTTGCAGTCCAATTGTTATACATACATGCATAGAGAAAACAGAAAGTGCTATATCAATGATTTATATAAAAAATATTATATAATTAAGATAAATAATAAAGCGGTGGATGTGAGAACTACTTCAGTTAAACGAGCTGAGTGATATAAACTTTTGTTAAGCATACAGTGAAGGCCGCTGCCTAGTTCAAACAAATCATCATCGGCAAACTCAAACTCAAATCTCAAAATTCACATATTGAAGTTAGAGAAACTAGGAAGCTATAACAAGCTCTTTAATCTTACCAGTAGGTAATACGAGAATTTTTCAACAAAAAAAGAAAAAAATCGCATGGTTAGGCCCATTTACAAGTTGATAACACGATAATTTCATGGGCTAATAGCCCACCGTTGTTTTACTTATTTATTCATGGTTGTGCCCATTTATTCCTCTAGGTTAAAGCGATTTGTATCCTTCTGTCTCGAATTCATATGGTCCACGGCTGTATACAGGGGTGAGCAAAAGGGCCTGATCGAAAAATCTCCGTCGGAACTGAATCAATTTTAAAATTTTTTTTTGATTATTTGGATTAGGTTAAATAAAAATTTGAGATTTTTAGATATTAGATTGGTTTGTTTGAGTGAAATTCGAACAACTCAACTCAATCCGAGTTACTTTTTTATTATTATTTTAATGTAAAAAATTTAATTAATTTTATGTAAAAAAATTATTTTTATATTAATTTTGAAATTTATATGTTAGATTTGATGAATTTATTTCTTAATTTTTATTGACATTATAATTTTATAGTAATTGAAATGAATTAACGTAACCTAACATTTGTGCACCCCTAGCCACATTGCAAAATCCTATTCCTTTCCTTGCAAAAGACTAATAATAACAAATTGATTATTATTGCAATCTCATGATTTTAGATTTGAGAAAATAGCATTTGATTAGATAAATTTAGTTCACATATTGATTTTCCATTCATAGCAATTAGCATGAATGATTTGACATAATTTAATCATACCATAATCATCCTAATCATAATTTCAAAAGTCATTAAATGTTATAATTAGAAAAATTAGTGAAAGTTAGCAGTTGACAAGAAAGCAGTTAGATTTCTTTTCAGCGAAGAAACCCAATTACAGAATAGGGAGTTTACCCAAAACGGAGAAAGAGTAGGCCCACTTCGTTCCCTTCTCGTTTCTTCTTCCAAAATCTTTGTTAGTATTACTGAATCCCTCTAAACTGAAAAGGCGCATTCTTTTCCCTAATTATTGCCCAAAACCCTACAATTGGATGTCGGACTCCCTCATTTTTATTTGCTTATTTATTTTTAATTTAAAAGAAGAATAATTTGTCTATGTATTTATGTATGCATATGATCAACGTTTAGATGCATGTCGGCGGATTAACGGTGGAGCTGAATTGGTTCCTTCAATTTATATTCACTGTTTTCGTTATAGCTTTGGGATTGTTACACTTGGTCAAGAATACGGCGTCCAAGTACTTCGAGGTCGACGCCAATTTCGAAAGTGGAGGTGTTGCTTCCACTCATAGGAATCAATCTGTTCCGTCAGCTGTTTCTATGGAATCAGAGGGCTTTTCTTGTGCCAATTGCGGCAAACCTGCGACCAAGCACTGCTCCCGTTGCAAATCCGTTAGATACTGGTACTCTTTCTTAATCGATTTGTTCTTTTTTTTTTCTTCTTCCGATTTTGGTCGTGGCTGTAGTTAATTGTATGATTGATTTTTTATGATTGTTATTAAATTATATTGGAGTATGCGCTACTGTTGGTGGAAATTGTTAGTCGTGATGATTTGTGGGGTTTTTCCTATCTATTTTTTTTTCAAGCATCTTTTTTTTTTTTTTTCCGAGGCGGTTTTCGTAGTACTGATCATGTACTAGAACACTATTTGATGGTTGAATCTGTTGGATATGTCTCTGTGGCTGGAAATCAAGAATTTTATCACATGCAAAATGAATATCAATGAAGTTTAATATTGAATCCCGAACTCTTGATATGAGAAAGATTGCAAGTTAATTTTTTATTTTTTGGAAAATGGTAAAGAATTACGCTAATGCATAGTTGGTAATCCTTCAAATTGCTGGACGCAAGCAGTCCAATTGATCATGAAAGACAACGCTAATCTACTCTTACTAGCTACATGACCTATTGAGAAGCCAATTTATGGACTAGCTTGGAAAAGATGATCTCTTTTCTTCATCGTCAATGGCTATAACTCTATAATATAATGCCAAATATTTAATCTTTCCTGATTTATCATCACTTAATTATTTGGTTTCCCTTACCTTTTGCACCTCGCATTACTGTAGCGTTACTCTGTTTAGTTTTTATATAGGCATTGAGGATCATTCCGAGGATTTTTTTTTTTTTTGAGGTCAGTATTTCCACTTATATGGATGTCCTAAAGTGAACTGTTTATCCTCATTCCAGCTCAGTAAAATGCCAAGCAGCACACTGGAATTCCGGGCACAAGTCAAAATGCAAGGATTTTGTCAAGGTAAATTCAGAACAGAACGGAAAAACAGATTTTGGATTCAAAGCATCAGAAGTTAGCAGTAGAAGATCTTCTGGTATTGCGCTGATTCCTGCCAGTGGAACTACCAAACTTATAAAAAAGCCGAGGGAGGTAGATGTTCTGGTATACCTTTTAATTCTGTTGTTTACTTGGGTGCCATTCGGATTAATGCTCTTATTATTGTTCTACTAAGAGAAAGGATTGATTTACTTGTATTACTTTTAGGTTCTTTTCCCCTATGATGAATTCATTACACTTTATCACTGGGACAAGGTTTCGTTCCCACCTTGTGGCCTATTAAATTGTGGAAACAGGTAAGATTTACTGCACTTCTACTCCAACCCATTCTGTCTCACATTCAGTTAGCTCAGCTGAACTCGATTGCTTTTTGATAGTCCTGGTCATCCTGTTCTTCCATTCTACTCAGCTTGAGGCACATTTTAGTATGTAATATTGTTACTTGTTTATTCTTCCTTTAATTCTTTTATTTAAATTCATGTTCTATTCACAGCTGCTTTGCTAATGTGGTTCTGCAATGCCTCACCTTCACAAGGCCACTTGTTGCCTACTTATTGGAGAACGGCCATCAAAAAGAATGTATGTGTGGAAACTGAATTTATTTATGGCCTACTTGTTCTCTTTTTAGAAGGATTTTGGACAATTTCTCACTTGGTTAAATTTTCATTTTGCTTTCAGGCAGGCGTAATGATTGGTGCTTTTTATGTGAATTTCAAGCTCATGTTGAAAGAGCAAGCAAAAGTTCTCAGCCTTTTTCACCTATGAGTATTCTGTCTCGCCTGCCCAATATTGGTGGTAATCTCGGCTATGGAAGACAGGAGGATGCTCACGAGTTTATGAGGTTTGTATTGCCTGCTTTTGATCCAGTTTACTGATTTCTTTTTGTAGGTCCAGCATTCCAACATTGTAGATTATTCTTCTCTTTGGTGCAGGTTTGCAATTGATACAATGCAATCAGTGTGCCTTGATGAATTTGGTGGGGAGAAAGCTGTTGACCCAATCTCCCAAGAAACAACCCTTATTCAACATATATTTGGTGGTCACCTACAATCTCAGGTTGTCCAACCTATTATGTTGCAATTACATGATTTTATTGTTATATATTGTTGTTAGCAATGTGCATAAAATGCAGTGTGACTAATCTGCTGGCATGCTGCTATCTGGAACTTTTTGCCTATTTCTTTCTCAAACAAAGGCAATTTGCATGCTAATGAACTGAGCTCTATTCCTCAGAAGAATTGATGTAAAGGGTTGGACAGCTTGTTTCAATGCCTTTTATTATTCAAGCAAAATAAGCTCAAATCTCTTGCGAGTAAAAATATTGGATGTCAAATTAGAATTGAATCAATGACAATTATTCCTCTCTGTTTAAACTTTTTATTGAAATTAAGAAATGAAAGACCTTTGCAACTAAAACCCCTCGATGGAGGAGTGATACTTCTCTTAATTGTTGAAAGATCTTCCATAGAATACTTTGGGAATTGAACTTTGGTATAGGGGAAGACATCTAGGTGGCTTAGCCTTTTATTGAATAGCAATTTAGCATTCTTGTCGAGGCGCTGTTTTCTTATGTTTTTGGGATGAATGCCTGGAATATTTTGAATTTGCCTAAGATTTTGCAGTGATTTTGAATTTTTTTTGCGATTGGACAATACATGTGATTGTTTTTCCATTTTTATATCTGGTTTTGGTAGAGGGATTGCTAGGTATATGAACAGATAACCAAGGGATACAAGTTATCCCGCATTTGGGAGCTTGATGATGTTGGACAAGAAAGGATACGCTATCCGTTCAAACCCTATTTTGTTATCTTCTTAAAATTGAGAATTAAGAACTGTTCATCCCCTATGGGAAAATATTTCTTAACTGATACTATTTTAATATTTATATTCAAAATCCTTTTTTCTTCCACGAGAAGCTAATGAATCAACTATCTTTTCTTTTTCTATCTAATTAAAACTCTTAAACAAAACTGTGCCTTCTAATTTAACTAGTACGCTCCTAGGTTAATTAGCCTCGTGGTCCAAGCAAAAATTATAGCTTTCATTCACCCGTACTTTTAATTAACTGCTCTGTTCTCTACATTTGGTAGTGGCTCTTATTTTTTCATTTTTTTTTTCAAACAACTCCTTCAGGTGATGTGCACAAAATGTGACAAGGTTTCAAATCAGTTGGAAAACATGATGGATTTAACGGTTGAAATTCATGGGGATGCTGCATCATTGGAAGAATGTCTTGATCAATTCACAGCCAAAGAGTGGCTTCATGGAGACAATATGTATAGATGCGATGGGTATGGCTGTCATCCTGGACTATTTGTCCCAGAAGTTATAATATCTGATCATTTACTTTCTGTGAGCATCTTTGTGGCATTTTTTCACTGCACGCGTTTAGTATGACGATTGCACTTTATAAGAACAATCTCTTAGGCAGTTTTTGTGATTCCTGTTGTCTTACTTTTGATCTGGATAATAAAGAACTTAAAACAAAAATCATAATTATAATTATAAAATTTCAGATCTTGCTTGTAATTATATATTTTTAGGAAATTTTGGGCCTGGTATTATTTGGGACTGTTTATTTTGCATTAGGGGTTTTTTAGATAGTTTTCCTTCTATTTTATTATTTCTTTATATTTTTCTTATTTTTACTAATCCTTTTTGGCTCGTTAACTTCTATTTAATCTCTATAGACCTATGCAAGTTTTTTAATCATCTGAAACCGAAATTTAAGTATTTTGATTTGGTTTGGAAGGTCTGCATGCCTATTTCTCAGTTCTTCTCACCTTGCTCTTTCTTTCATCTATTTGTACTTCTTTGCCGAAAAACCTTAGGTAATGTTCCCAGCAAAAAGAGCTACAGATGTCATCTCTCTTTGCATGCTGTTCAGTTCTACTTTGAACTTGTCTGTTTACCTTTTCTAAATCTTGCTTGAGATTTGCTCACCCTAAAAGCACTGGTGGGCTGGAAAGTTAAGATTTGCTCACCATTTGCATGCTATTGAGTTCTAATTTGAACTTGTAACCATATTTTAACTTATCTAATCTTACTTGAGATTTGCTCACCTTAAAAGCACTGGTGGGCTTGATAGTCTTTTATTCTAGAAAAGTTCAGTAGGAATACTTCCATAGATAGAATGGACTAAACTAAAATGATTTAGCGCAATTTTTTTTCTTGTTTTTTCTCTTCAGTCCTTTTAGCCACCTTTCTAGTTTGTGATGAAGGCTTAATTGAATTGAGTTACTGTCTTGAGTAAAACATGACATGCCAGGAAGGCAAGGATTCTTTCATTTTAGCATTGATCCTATGGATGAATCTTAATAGAACTTAGAAATAGGATAATCATCAACCAAAAACAAGTCTATGATGGATTTCTGTGCATTTGATGTCATAATTTATGCTAATAGTGGGTGTAGTTTACTATTGTTCACAGGTGCAATGACTATGTCAAGGCATGGAAGCGTCTTACAGTTCAACGGGCTCCAAATATTCTCACAATTGCCTTAAAAAGATTTCAGGTCTCACCTGTGCACATCTTCTTATGGCTGGTTCATTTTTTTCCCCTTCTGTGAACCTGAAATTCTGTCTTTTAGTTAATTACGACAGACATTAACTAAAAAGTGTATCTTCACAAAACCTGTGCAGAGTGGGAGGTTTGGGAAATTGAACAAAAGGGTAACTTTTCCAGAGACATTAGATCTTAGCCCCTATACAAGTGAAGAAGGAGATGGTACAGATGTGTACAAGCTTTATGCGGTTGTTGTTCATGTGGATATGCTGAATGCATCATTTTTTGGTCACTATATCTGCTATATTAAGGATTTTCGTGGACACTGGTACGGAGTTGATGATTGTAAGGTAGAAACTCTCTCCTCCACCATCAACATCTCTTGCATTCTGCATATACTTGCATACATGCATTCTTCTTGCATATCTACATGCATCTGTTCATTTTTATCTTGGAGGATAAAAATATGATGTTGTCTTGCTTTTCTTTTTTTTTTTGGGGTCTTTTTTTTCCCAAATGTTTGTTTTAACAGCTGGTGTAAAATGGTTTCCCGCATCAAAATTTTAGACCATAATCTGTGCATCTATGTTACTGGTGATGCATAAAGTTACTGCTTGTACCCAGTGTAAGGGTTTGTGTAAATTTCGTGCTGCATCATGCTGCTATCCCATCAATTTATTTAATCTAACTTAACATTTATTTTGGTAAAAGATGAGTGGTTATTGATCTAATGATCAAGTTCAGCATTGTTTGATATTCAACTTCTAGGTGGCTTTATTAGGATGAAAAATAAGCCCCTTGATAACTTATATGGTAAATGGTTCAGGGGTGGATATTAATTTATAGGCCTTTAGTAGGGATAAGAAGGTTTAGTCAGTTTTTAATTGTATGATATGGCTCAATATGACTACTGATTTACCTTTTCCCCTTCATCTTGCACATGTGCACACAGAGTTCTTCAATTATTTCATAGAATATGGCAGAATTCTAGCTAATGGTGTGACTTCTTTCAGGTGAGACATGTTGATTTAGAGGAGGTACTTTCTCAGGGAGCATATATGCTTTTATATAGCAGGTATGGATTTGATATCGAATGCCAGTAATGCTATTCAGCATCTGATCAATTTCATGTCGGAGTATTGCTTAAATCTGTGAGTTTTGGGTATTTGCAATGCAGGACTTGGTATAATTGTTTAGTTGACCAACTGAATTCTTGAATTTTGCAAAGTATACATGTCTTTTATGTGTATGAGAACTTATTGAGGAAACACATTGAAATCTGTGGCTGCTTGCCTTTTGTTTCTTCTGGTGTAGATAGTAGCATCCAAAGTATTATAATGTTTTTATGGGGAATACCTTCCAATGGCACTTTGTGACATAATTGCCTGATTTGGGCAGGGTTTCTGCTAGGCCATCGTGTCTAAGAACCGTAAATCCTGCACGGGAGAAGCAATCAGCAGAAGCAGGATTAGGTTCCTGCACAATTGAAAAAATAGAATGCATAAATGGAAAAGTTGAATGCATGAATGAGAAAGTTGAAGGCTTCTCGGCTCTAGAATCAGTGAATGCCACAAACACTGTTGGGTCCCTAGCATATGAGCGGAATTCTGAAGTTGAAAATGGATGTGATATTGCATCAAGTTCAGCTGTTTCAATGGATATTTCTTCCTGTGAAGAAGATCTGGCTTCTAGATTTGAGGACTCCCAGGATATGGATAACGGTCATTCAACAATGGAGGTTTCCAACAGCGAGAAGGATGCATTAACTGCATTTAAGTCTGAGGCTGCTGGTGAAGATACAGAGAGTATGAATGTAAAAGAGTCCGGTTCTAATACATCTATTCCAATAAAGGTTTGCGACTCTGAAAATGATTCGTCTTTGGCAACAGACTTCAAAATCGTTCCAATAGAAGATTCGAGCAACAGCAATCTGGATTATTCTGTGTCAAATTCTGCCATTGTGAAGGATGTCAAAGTTAATGGCACTATCTATTCCTTTTCAGGCATGGGAGAGTCAACTAAGCCTCGCAAAGTGAAACATGAATCTGCCGCAAGTGCTTCAGAGGATGAAGATAGGAGCGCTAAGAGAGCAGAGATAGCGGATAGTCGTTTATAATTGTGGAACACTCTCACTAATTATTTTTTAATATACATAAATTTTTTTTTTGGTTATCCCATGATCAACAGAAAGTTGAATTGGGATATTTTTCCCTGGGGTTTAATCATTTGCAGAAATCTCGGATTTCATTAGTAACAATTGTAGATGGAGCTTTACCTCTTAATCTAATTAAAATGGTAGACTAGAATTTCGTACTTAATCCGTCCCTCTTAGAATTATAGGTGATAAGAACTATTCATGAGTCTAGGGAACTGTTTGGCCAATGGAATTGATTTTTGAGAATCGTATTCCTCTGGCTGAACTACTCGAATAAGAACATACAAAAATTTATGTCTACTGCCTAATCTTCTTCTTCCCTCCAGTGTTTCTGTTCTTCAAACTACATAATGACTATTTAGGGTTAACTCTGAGAATTGTAAAATTTAAGTTTATATTCATTTTTATAGTATATTAACGGGCAATAACTAGAATTCAAAATTCGAGCCATCAAGCACCAGAATCCAACATTAGTTTCCAAAGATGCATCAGGATTGGGATGTGAGATGCCCGGCTGAAACTGCACGATAAATGGCTGATATAAGGCCCAAGGTTTGCTGTGAAGGGGTGACTGAAAAGGCCTACCCTCCAATATAAATAGGCTGAATGGAGGCCTGAACTTATCTATAATGGGCTGCAAGAAATGACAAAACTGATCTCTATATGACTTAAAATCCATTTACCGCCAACTACATAATCCTAACAGTCCCTCAAAGCCGCAAAATTAACAGATGAAGGTGATGGGACTAACCAAAATTAACACATTTCTTTTGAGGAGAATCTACTATGGCCAGGAATTAGAATACCAGAGAGTTCTGACATTTGTCAACATCTTGGCAATCCTCCAAATTCCCCTTTGGCATCCATCACTTCATGCACTGCCTTTGCTTCCCTGCTATCCCTTGTTTTATAGCTTCCAATACCAATAATAATAGAACTGTTATTTACTTCAAAGTACATAGTTAAATGGCTTAAATGTCAAAGATAGAATGTTTACCATAAAATTTCATGATAGGCCTTTCGCCTCCATGGATGAGTTCTAACATGAAGACATCTCCCTCTTTCAAGCCATTTTCTTTGACAAACTGAATCCACCCTCTTCCCGTTACAAGATTATCTTTGTCCATCCTAAGTGACATTAGCCATGAATCTCCCACTTCATTTACAAGGATCATTTCTGAGCACCTAGTAAGGCAATTCTTCTGTGCTAAATTTCTTGGAATTTTCTGCAAAGGATATGAACAATTGTTTATGATTATTGCTGAAATTCTCAAGTATTAGGTTATCAGTACTCACTAGATGACGTCTGTTACATGCTTTCATGGTGACATAAAAAGACGGATGCCTGATTGATGAAAAACCGGCTTCTAATATCTCCTGATCAAGAACCACATTCTTTTTGGCCTCGGGATTTATTTTGAAACCTGCTAACATCAATGACTACAAAAACATCAAGTTTCCTTCCACAGACAGTGGTTGATGAATACTTTGCTACAGAAGGATTTTTCAACAAGGGCAACTTACCGGACATTTTCAATGCAAGTAAATTCGCCTTTTCAATGAGCTCAAATATGAAAGAATCTCCTGGCTGAAGTTCGTTAGCACCACGGAAGGCTTTCCAACCACTTCCAATATAAAATTGATCACTTGTTTTTTGATACCATAAAGTCGCCTGCCAAGACCTTCCCATTCGGTCTATAAGAATGATACTGCCATACTTGGTGCTTAGAAAGTGCAGCCTTGCAAATTTTTTAGGGACTTGCTGCTTGGAAATAAAAGTAGAGGGTTAAACCAAAAAAGAAAGTTATAATCCATACATATTTTATGAAAGCATAGTCTAGGAAGTAACAACCAGATAGTGGTGAGCGGTGTTTGTCACTTTTGCCACGAAGAATGGGTGTCGATGGACAGAACTAGCTTTGGTTTCTCCTGCAGTCATGTATTACTCGAATCTTTTTGGGTTTTACTGAATAATCGAAACATGTAACACCCTTCAAGGATATAAAGTTTAATTTTCAATAACATTAACCATTTTCAGATCATGCTGCCAACATTTGGCACTCTATACATTTGAGAGGGAAAATCGTATGGCTGACGAGATTCTCCAAACCATCAACTCAAGCACACATAATACAATGAAAGATATGAACTAACCGGAGCAACATTCTTTTGCCACTTCATCTACAATATTCTGCAATTGAACTCCATATGAGACTGGTAATCCATAACGATCAATGAAAGGATATTGTGTTATTACTCACTGGTTGAGAGCTTCTATGGTAGAAAGCCTTAGCGTTGGCAGTAGGATGAGATACTTCATGTGATGAAGAACCAGGTTGTTCATTTTGATAAATGACCTCCCTCATAATTTCAGGATTTTCTTCCATTCCTTCTTGACATCATTGATCACAACAAACATGTAAGTTTATAATCATTAAGAATAAAATGAGGACTTTGAAAAATCTTATACTCTATTGAGTACACACTAAGCATTTACTGGAACTTTTTTTCTTTTCCATTTACACTGTTCTATTTCATCTATGATGAGGAAAACTTACTACGAATTCTTAGTACAGGTCTCTTCCCATTTTCAATGAGCTCAATGGTCAAAAAATCTCCAGGCTTAAAGGTCAAGAACAACAACAGAGTCTGTTCAACTCCAACCCAGCCACATCCAGTAAAAACTCTAGCATCCGATTTCTTATAACTGGCCAAGAGCTTCCCTTTCGATCCTTAAGGATCACCTCACTAGGCCTTTCGTCTAGGCCACGTTCACTTGCAAATGTAATTGGAATAAGCTGCTTGAACATTAAAATTAGAGGGTCCGAGTAGAAAATTTTTGTATGTACAGACTTTCACGACCATAATGGATACTGAGTACTGACCACTCATCCTTGCGCACTGTAAGATGCCAGTTTAATCTCATAGCAAGGATGTTCAAGAACAGAGGAACTAGCTTCTGTTTGAACTCCAGTTAACCTTTTAAGCAACATTTTACAATGTAATAATCTATCACCTTCACTTGATCTTCGAATTTATAGTGATTTAAAAACATTAGTCACTTTTCCGTTCAAAGTTGAATTTTTGTTTAACAGGGCATATGCGATATGAAATTGATCTTCAAAGGGGTCAGGAAAAAAAATTGGAAAATAATAATTAGACCCAAACGAGTACTGAACAGAAAGAAAAGAACTTTACCAATAGGAGAATCAGATGCAGGTTCTTGTTCTTCAATTTCTATATTCTCTTCTTTAACAGTAAAAGGAGGATATTTCCTTTCACAAGTATTAGGGTCAAACACCAAAACGTCAAAAACCAAACCACCTTCATGTCTAAAAACCAAGAAATCACCAACACGCAGTTCATGATCTTGAGCAAACTCTTTCCAACCATTTTCAAACCGCCGGCCATTGATGTTGATAGGCCAAAGCTTTCCCCCTGGGCTTCTCAGTGTAGCTTTCTTACATTCTTGAACTTTCAAGTACTTGAAGAAAGAAACAGGAATTGACTGCAAAAAACAGAAAATATATTACTATGATCTTAGAGAATAGAGAAAGAGAGAAAAAAAGAAAAAGAAAAAAAAGAGAAACTTACAAATTCATGGTCAAAACCTGGAAGGAGAGGCTTGAAGAAGTGTGGCTTGCTGGGAATCATTCTTTGGTTAGACTTGGACATTGCTGCTGGAAATTTCAATGGAATTTCAGTTCGTTTGTATAAGGTGACAAACTGCTGTATGCCCTTCCAAGTTCCTAGCACAGTGCATAAAGCTGTTCATATTCTATTATAATATGATTTGACCTCAAAGTTTCTCACAAAGGTGCCAGTGTTACTTGAAGCGTTGGTAATATTTGCAAAGCAGGTCCCTGTAATGAATGCATAAAGAAATAAGCTCAAAATTCGAGACATTAAGCACAAGATTCCCACATCAGTTCCCGAAGATGCGTTAGGATTTGGTGGATATTCTTTTTCACTCATCTTTTCATATCTAATGACAAGAAAAAATTTGTATGATCATTGATATGTCTAGCCCCAACCGAGAAAAATCAAAATCTAAAATGGAATCAAATTTGTAATTATTTTAATTTATTTGATTTGATTTTTATATATTTAATTTGATTTTTTAAAAATTTTGATTATTTGGTTTGATTTAATTTTTAGATTATAAAGATTAAATAAATTTAATCGATTAAACATTTAAAATAACGCCATTTAAAATGACATCAACATCATTTTGATGCTTTTATATATATATAAAAAATTTGATTTTTGATTCGATTCATTAAAAGGTTCAATTATTTTATATAAAAAATTTGATTTATTCAATTTGATCGTTTTTTAAGCTAAACCGATTAGATACCCTTTACCGGCTGCAACTTCACCATAATGGGTGGAAAGGCCTACCTTTCTCTATAATGGGCTGAATACAGGCCTAAAGTAGCTGTATATACCAGAGAAGAGGCCCAAACTTCGCCAAAATGGGCTGATAAGAAAGGGCCAAACTCCGTACATACCTGAAAAAAGGCCCAAAGTCATTTGCTCTAATGGGCTATTATGATGGTCCAAGCTCATGTGCATAAACCTAAAGAAGGCCCAAACTGCGAACAAAAGCTATAATGGGCTGATACGAAGGCCCAAACTAGTGTACATATACCTGAAATACCGAACGGTTTTGCCGCCAATTATATAATCTATTTTAGACCCAAGACCTTAAAATTAACAGAGGAAGGAGATGGGATTAACCATAACAGCGGCAATAATAATGTGATTAGAGTTTTGATTTGGTAGGATTCCCAATCACAAGTTGTATATATTTTTATGAGAATCTGCTATGACTAGGAATTAGAATATGTAATAATTAAAATGCAGTCATGAGTTATAAGATAGCTCAACATCTTGGCGATCTTCCAAAATTCGCCTTCGGCATCCATCACTTTTCATGCACCGCCTTGGCTTCCCTGCTGTCCCTTGTTACAGCTTCCACAACAGATAATAAGAAACTGTTATACATAAATAAATGGCTTGAATATCAAACGTAAAATGTTTCCTTTACCAAAAATTTCATGGTAGGCCTTCTTCCTCCATGGATGACTTCTAACATGAAGACGTCTCCCTCTTTCAGCCTATTTTCTTTGACAAACTGAATCCACCCACTTCCTGTGACATGATTATCTTTATCCATCCTACGTGACATTGACCATGAATTTCCCATTTCATTCTTGAGGATCATTTCTGAACATTTAACTCAAGATAAGTTTATGATTATTGATGAAGTTCTGCAGTATTAGGTTATTAATACTCACAAGATAATATTTTTTACATGCTTTCATGGTGACATAAAAAGAGGGATGCCTGATTGATTAAGAACCAGCTTCTAGTATCTCCAGATCAAGAACCAGGTTCTTTTTGAGCTGGGGATTTGCTTTAAGAGCTGCATAACATCAATGATTGGAAAAACATAAAGTTTCTTCCACAGATTTGT
>CANXYI010201256.1:0-12263 GCA_948208565.1 Hura crepitans
ATGACTATTGATTGGTCATTTAGACTAGAGATTGCACTACCGAGCAAATTTTGTTTAGTATGTGGGTTGTTCTACATACAGGTTTTAGTGTGGAAGCTATAGAGAATAAGATGTTGTTTCCATGGAGTCATGCGTAGTGGAATTTAAAATTTTCCATGGAACCTAAAAGAGTACTAAAAGTTTTGAAAACGAAAATGAATAATAGAAAATAGTAGTTGAATTTTATCATTATTCATAGAAAATGCTCTTTTTTTCTTCTATTCACCTCATTAGGTTTTCACAAACCATAATAATCCTCAATGAAACACCTCTTAGGTATCCACACAAGAATATGATGATGAGAGGAACCTAAAAATCCTAGAGGCTAGTAAGAATTTTCGAATTAAAGAACTAGAAGAAAGAAAAAAAAATCTTTCTATGATAAATAGCCTTTAGTGTAGAAAGTAGAGGAAGAGGGCTTCGGTGGCTAATTTTGAGGCTAATCATATTCAATTGGTTGCCCTATGTCTGATATTTTCTCATAAAAATTTGATCCATATTTTATTTAAGGAAGCCCATGAAATGGGCCTCCTACTAATCCTGTGCAGAGCTCATTTACTGGGTTTCTGCGTATAGATTTTAGCTTTATTTTAGGCAGCCACTTAAGGACTTTTTAAGCCCTGATTATAATCAGCTCCAACCTAAATTCTATTTCCTTTTAACCATTAAAAGGCTAGCAAAATATCAAATTAAAACAAAGATGCCAATTGGGCCTCTAAGCTCTAATGTATGTAACCCTAATTTCAAGCTAGATATATTTAATTGGACTCTAAGCCCAATTTTATTTTTCTTTCTTATTTTTTTCAATATTCAATGACATCTCATGTCATTAAATATTTGATAAATTAAATCTCATCTCACATTTTTTACATGTGTGACCCTATAGGCTTCTGAGGCACATTGGCAATATACAGTGAATTAAAATCCTACTTCAACTAGGATTCTTCTGATTTAATCTCATTAAATCGTAATTAATTCCCAATTAATAATTCTTATGTGTACAAGTCATATGAGGCATCTAGCCATGCATCATGACTACTTAAGTGTTGGAAAGTCAAGTGGTTTGGCTTAACCCTTCTATATATAGTTACCGTGTAATATACAATATGGACTTGTGTCAACTCAATAGTTAATTAAGCATATCTAATTAATTCCTAGATATATCGGGTCTAATAATTTTATCTTTATTTTCAAAATGCCTCTATGAATCTCATTCATATTTGCATTTTACGTTGGCTATATATTCTCGAACAAAGATAACATATTAAAAATGTGAGATGAACTCGCAATTATAATTTGTGGTGGTGAATCCTTTATTGATCACTACCCTATCTTTAAGTATCTCATAATATACCCAATCTTCTAGCTATGTATACTTTTAGTTCAAAGTAAAAACACTAGAATCAAAGTATATCAATACTTAAGATAGTTAGTGGTTTCAAGTCTAAGGATACTTGCACCACAAATATGTTGAGATGCTTTCGCTAACATAGATTAAGTATCTACGTGAATATCTCATGTTGGGTCTCCAAGGAACTTTCTTCCCAAGCAACCATCACATGTTAACTCCAAGCATCAACATTGTGACACCCCAAACCTAGTCTGTTCACCGAATTCAAGTGAGAAGTGACACACAATCAAAATCCAACTCTTTAATATTTGGTTTACTTAAAAACCTTTTCCTTGATGACTTAAAACCTTTTTTCAAACATAATTATCATAAGACTTTATTAAAACACACTTAATAAAAACCACTCAATAGGTTAAACTATTCAAAGATCATTGTGCTAAAAATTTAGCAGTATAACGGCTATATCGGTGACATAATTGCCACTGTGAATAGTAGCCTGTATTGGAAAAAACTTCTATGGTTCATACATCCTCATACTACAACATGTCCATAATTATTCACTCATAGTTCCTGTAATCTTAGTAACTCATCCCATGTCCTTCATAAAATCTCATATATTTAGAGCCCATATCAAGCATTTCTAAAGCAAACATAAATTTCATGCAATCACATATACATGTTAGCTATCTCGTACATACTTCATACATCAAACACATATGAACATATATTTTATAAACCATACATAATATCTTCACCATCAATCATTATTACACATATCTCAGGCCCATAGCCCTTTTACCAACACATATGAGTGCCTACCCAAGCTTTACATATAATCTTATGAAAAACTACAAATAAACTACATAAGCAACTTCCTTCAAAGACCATGATCTTTTGTCATTAGTAAGGTCCTCGAACACTTATCCATAATATCTTGCGCATTGCAACACAAACAATATGTTAAACTTTGTAGCTTAGTGTTGTATCCACTAATATTATGCTCATGCATCCTTATATAACACATTGTTAAAACTTTATTTGTAACACATGCATAACATACATATTATACAAGCATGGTGTATATAAATAAGAAAAGTTCATCATTTTCTTATTTTTATTTCCAGTACATATATAGGTTTCATATATTCTTTCATAACTTAATCATCATACATACATATATATATATAAGTATTGTACATATGGATTTTCAAAATTTTAACATATATGTATCTATATGGCCTACCGCAATATCCTAACATATGCAGACATTATCCCATTAAATCCAAGATCATTCTTAAGGCCATATTAAGTCAATATGATTATATACAATAAAAAACACATATATATGTCATGTCCATAATAATCATGCAAACAAGCTTTAACAATTTACATAAGATTATTATGTCTTAATGTTTCTTTAGTAACTTCCCATAATCATTTGAAACATAATTTCCATTTACTTTGCCCATACTAAAAAGAAAACATCTCAATACTAGATAATGGGACTATTTTGACCACAAAGGCCATACTGGACCATAGAGGTCAAAGGTGTATAGTAACCCAACTAGACCTTACGATAGCTACACTAGTCTAAGATATATGCAATGGCCCATCTGGACCTTACGGGTGCTACACTAGCCTAAGATATGTGTAGTGGCCCTTCTAGACCTTATGGCTCCTATACCAGCCTAGTATATGTGCAGTGGCCCATTTGGACCTTACTACAGCTGCTACAGCTTGGTATATGTGCAGTGGCCCATCTGGACCCTACAGTGGCTGTACCAGCCTAATATATATAGGCTCAAAGTAGCTTAGCAACTGCTATCCACCCTAGTTGACCAACCAACCTATCCAGACTAGGTTTTCTAACTCATATAGACCATCACCATTCTTTAATTATAGTTAAACATACTTAAGATCATTTTTGGTAAGTTTTATAAATCAATTGATCAACAGATGACCATAAATAACTATCATCTTATGATCATCATGACATTCATCTCCATATCATTATTTAATTATTCTAGGCATCACAAGTAATTTCATAACTAGTTTAGGTTCAAGCCTTGCCTTACATTTACGTAGCCACATTGGACATCTTTTCTAGTGATTGCTCTAGGCATTCACATATCTCATCATTAAGCCATTCGGCCAACACATAGCATCCTGCCACTAATATTTTATTTCTCAAGGCCATTCATTACATCTTTGTATATCATCATTTACATACACATTTATTCATCCATATTATTGTCATACTCAATTTTATGTTATGCGACACTTTTAAAATTCACTTTATCTTTTGTCATTTCGATGTAACGTTGTAAATTAATACAATACAAACATTATAACCAAATATTATGCCTTAACTTGGTTCGGCCAACACCTTAAATCATCATTAGATTTACCATTCATGTATTATGTGATTCTAACTCATTTACATACTTACATGTCATTACTCTCATGCATAAGTTAAAACTCATGCTAATCCACATTAGGCATCCATTCATAACCACATATTATGTTTGACTAAGATAAGTTATTATCACTTACCCCATTATATTCCTATTCAATTCAAAGTGTATTATCTTGCATCAATATGTCTTACACTTCTTTTACATGATTTAAAGATGTCATATATTTCTATCAATCATTTTTCCATTATCACTTACTTACTTTTACCTAAGTTTTAGTCATAAACATCATTTCATCATACTAATATGTTTATCACATTCGTATACTCACATCAATTTAAGCATGGTCATATATGCATTCTTGTCAATCTGTATAACATATCCATTACATTTTCCTTGTCACATAACACACTCACTTATTTCAGCCCATATAACTTCACTAACCATTTATATTCCTTTTTATTTCCTTATATGTAAAACTTATCTCAACCCCCTCCCTATTAATAATTCACATCAAACATGCATGCTTATATTAGTACTTCTATATGTTCATCCATTTAGCCATACCTTAGTTAACAACACTAACATACACAATTTCACAAGTTAGAGTCTTTATTTACCATTATGGAAATTTCGGCAATACTAGGTCACGACTAACCAATACTTTGTTTCTTCATATTAACATATTTAAGTGGACCTATTTAGCATATCTAACATTAATAATTTCATACACATGTCAAACACATTTATTTCACACACATTTAATTTATTTCAAGTTACAAATACACACTTTAATGTTCATAAACACACTTTAAAGCATATAATTATTAGATACACATACCAAATATGCTCAAAGCACTACTCCAAGCTTCAATTGCCTTCTTTTAGCCTTTTCCACTTGTCTCCCTCTTCTTACTCTTCAAACATATACCTCATATACATATAAAAATTCATAATAAATTTTATGTGTTTCCAAACTTCAAATTGACTTAAGAAAACTCTTATTAGCCTTAAAATACACCTTAGAAAAATGTAAAACCCCATAAATAAACATTTACTTAATTAGAGTTTACTATTCACATTTGTATAAAAACTCTTTACTTCTCCCAATCTAACCCCTCTTTCTTGAAGAAAACTCAATGAGAAAGCATAAAAACCTTTATTTGCAAGTTTATATGTGTGTTTGAGGTGGTTTATGGAAGGAGAAAGAAAATAAAATGGTAAAGATGGGATAGGGAAAGCTGTCAACTAGAAGGAGGAAATGAGGAAGATATGTCTCTTTCTTTTGACCAAAATAATTCATGTTGACATCCTTATGTATCCATAAAAACCAATGGCTAAGATTTAATCTCTTGATTATCCAATGGTTCCAATTTTTTCAAGCTTTCTTTTAATTTTTCACTTCATTAAAATCTCTTAAGATTTCATAAAATCACATAAAATAAGACCCGTAAAGCTCAAACAAACTGTGCTCAAAAATTCTAAAAATCCATTTAAAATCGATACTTCAAACTCTGTTTAATTTTTATAAAATACTTTTTGATGTTCAAAAACTCTAATTCCAATCTTATTATACTTTTTACAATATTTGAGCCTTAGGAGGTGGCATTCCTTAGTCCATTTAAGCAAAAACACAACATTTTATGATTAAGCTTCCTATTCACAGTACACTGTTGTAAAAACTTCACTTATATTTTTAACTAGCCTCATGACTTTGTTTTACTTAAAACCTTTCCCCAAATTGTTTCTTAATTAATACTTTTATCCTCTAAGATTAGTGTAACCCAGGTCTCAAAAAAAACTATTCACCTCGAAAAGTACTATTCATAAGCACACTTGCTATTAGTAGTTTACCATTCGAATGTTCTTATTTTTATGCCAAACTACACTTATAGCTTGTTTACAAAATATTTTATTAATCAGTAAGAAAAAGCATTGTTCAAGTCCCGTGAGTCACTATTCACGACCTCAAGATTCACTATTCATGACCTTAGGATTTTCAAGCATTACAGACATGCTTACAGCTTATGAGAACTACTGCTTAACCTAACTACTGCTTAACCTAGTCAAGAAGTATAATATATACTGGTCTGTCCATATTAAAAATGTCCCTTCTTGTTAATACTATGACCATGGATAATTTATGTATTATCATGCTTACATGCAATAAGAATCTCATATCATGAACACTTTATGATTTGCTCTACATTGTGATTATATACCAGGGACTTTATAATATGGTTTAAGATATAGTAAATAATTATAACTATTATAAAAGCACCATGTAATAAAGAAAATGCCTTTTCATTATTGAATGAAGTTTTAATGTAATATGACACATGTGTTCTAAGGCATACAACTAACAGAAGGAAGGTAAAGAAGTGAGCTTGCATCAAATTTAGGAGTTTAAAATGGAATGTATTTTTTGAGATAATTCTTTTTATAGCAGTTTGATGACTTTTATTCTCTTGATTATTATAAATGATAACTCTTTTGGATGTAAATAAGTAACATGGTACATGTAATAAGTAATTAAGTCTTCTTATGGTGATATATGTAAATGTTAATATTCATTCGACACTTATCAATATTATATATGTTATAAATAAAAGGTATGACTTATGATGTTAGGTTAGCCTTTGTAAGGATCTATGTTTATAAAGGTGTATGTGTAAATATGAATTGAAGAGTAAGTGATCAGGCATGCTTATATAGTTGATAACATAGGTTTATAGGTTCTCAGAAAGAGGCAGAGGCTTTTGGTCCAGTTGTTATGCTGTCAGATTTAAAGTTTGAAAGTCCTAAAACTAATAACTTTTTTAAATTGAAATCAAACATATATTTATAAATGAAATATGGTTAACTAAGTTAATTAAATAATACTAATTAGTTGTGCTTAATAATCTTTAAAAAAAATCACATAAATAGATTATATGCAGGATTATATTAGCATAGGACACATGTAAATTATAGATAGGTAATAGCCTTTTGAATTGTTACATTGACTCCCTATTATGAACGTCCAAGTTAGGAGAAAAGAAAATTTGAGTCTTTTGCTGACTTACATTATAACCAAAGTTTGAATAAAACATATCCAAAATATTCCTTACCATAGAAGCTTGCTTAAATGAACCTTTACAAAATGGTACTAAGTCATTAGCAAAGAACAAACGGCAATAAGTACAGAGGCTACCAATTATTGCTCATGCAAGCTTGATTAATATAATAATCTAATCTTTCCATACATAACATGAAATAGGTACAGGGAGAGTGGATTACCTTGTCTAATACCATGGCTAAGGGTAAACTCCTATATAATGATCTATTCCATAACATTTACATTAAAAAATAGAAGATATAATGACTTTGATAAAATCACTAGGTAAACCAATATCCCTGAGTTTATCTCTTATGAAGTCGAACTAAAGGAAATCATATGCCTTCTCTAAATCCACTTTAATAGCCGTGTAGCCAATTATACCTCTATAACAATTCATCGAATGGATAGCTTCCTGTAGAATTAAAATGTTATTTGTTATGGAGCTTCTAGATACAAAGTTAACTTAGTTTTGTTGAACAAAGCAAATATATCAGCTTGACGTATTTTAAACAAACAAATCAATCTGTCTTCCAAAATCTTCATCAAACAAAATCTTTCAAAATCATGAACAGTAATCGATTTATCATTTTTTTCAATTTTGTGTTTTATCAATTGCTTTTTGCATTAATTTAGCCTTATGTTAGTGTGATTTTTCACTATATATGTTAGGCTTGATATGTATGTGACTCCTTTAACTTATTACTATCAGTCATTTAGCTTTTTGAATTAACTGAGAAACTATTTAGCCTCTTAAAAATTAATTTTTAGGGTCATTTAGCCCCTCATTGACACATGTCATGTTTTTATTGGATACAATGGACTAACAGGTAAGGGGTAAGTGGCAATGAAAATAGATAGTTATGGTTTTTCCATTATTTTAGGGGTAAATGATAGCAAAAATCAATAGTTTAAGTAACTAAATGGTCTTCTTATTAATTTAGAGGGCTAAATGACTAATATTAACAAATTCATGGGACCATATATATATTTGGCCTTTATTTTATATTATAGTCAATTGCTTCTTCTCCATTTCATCTAAAAATACTTCCACACTATTATCTAACTAGTTGTATTCTCACACTTTGCACGAGCTTAAATGATTGGCTTTTTAATTGTCTAAAAAATATTATTATTTATTAATAATTCACACACTCAAACACACATATATAATTATTTTGACATAAAAATATGGATTTTACTTACTAAATTTTGATTCAAACAAATTTCTTTTTTTTTTATTATTTGTGGTATAAAATTTATTGTTATAATTATTTTTTTATTGTCGTGTACACACTTTTATTTTCATATTGTTAAGAGAAAGTTGAAAGAATAAAATTAATCAATTTTTAATTGAAAAGAATAAGAATAGGCTTTTATAATTCTTTATTACTTGGCAAATTACAAAGCCCAATCCAAATCAAATGAGATTACATGGAAGCTACAGTCTAACAAATTTTTGATTTATTGTATTATGCCGAAAGCAATTAATCCACATAACTCCATGTAAAAAAAATTCACCTAAAAGAAATATATAAATGAAATCCCTTTTTGTTTTGTAATACATAGGAATGAGATGCATGTTCGAAAACTTATAAAATCCAATAAATTCCATCACTAATTCAGTGTGCTATTTTTTTACACAATACCAAATTAGTTAAATAATTAAAAATATATTTATTATTAAATAAAACAAAGTACTTTTTTTTTTTGAAAAAGCATTATAAACAATAAGGATAATTCAACTAATCAACTAAGAAGAACACTTAAAATTCCTAAACTAACCTAATCTTATTTTTCCACATCAGGTGGCACAAACTTAAAATTCTTAAATTAACCTAATCTTATTGTTATTCTTCATACCATAATACTGCATGATAGTATGGGCACATATACAGTGGCGGCCCAAAGTTCCAAAGTCCTATTATTATAATCAACAACAAAGATATTTATTTTTTCTTTATTAAAAGCAAAATCCTGTGTCCATTAAGTAGAAAATGTTCTAATAAAATTATACTCAAGAAAACACAAGACAACCAAATATACTAACTAGAAGCAATAATTTATAAAGCTAAAAACACCAAATAGGCTAAAATGAAAGATTAATTAAAAATAAAGAAATAAACTACTTGGCTCTCTATCTCATCTTTCTGTGCTTCTTCTTCAACCTCCTCATACATTTCTTCTGCTATTGTTTTTCTAGTAAAGAGGTTGTAAAAGTCAAAGCAAGAGGATAACGAAGATTTTATTAGTTTGTAGCATATAACCAAATAACAAAAATAGTTGTAAACTATCTAAGAAAGAAAAATAATAAAGCATTTTTTTACTAAAGATAGAAAATTAACTTACATTGCCTAGTGCAAAAAAATGTTAAAAATGTCCTTAAACTATATTAATTTTCATTTCTTTTTTAGCACCTTTAGAAAAATCATTCACTACTCTTTTTCACTTTTACTCATTTCTTTCTAAGATTTCTCTTAAAGTCTCAACTGCATAATGTAATAACAAATTAGATTTTGAAATTATCAGCCACAACTTCATACTTCCAGTTTTTTCATGCCCTAAAATCTATTTAAAGTTTTCATCTTGTTAAAAAAGATTTAAAACACAACAGCTTTCTCTAATAAAAGGGAGCTTAACACAAAAAGAATATGATACATCTCATATTTAAAAACAACAATCATATAAACAAAGTTATTAAATAGGGAAGACCAACTACTAAAAAATTAGGTATATAAAATTGATAATGTGGACTATCAGGTTTAGATTCTACTTGCTGGTGGAAACTTCAAAAATATATTAAACTATTTTTGTCTCTTAATGTGGATCAACAACATTGATGTTATTGAAAATTTCTTTATAGACTATGCTCTTCACAAAATGTTTATTATCAATTTCATCATCTACATTTAGTAAAATTAGCCCTTCTCTATTAGTAACCCTGGATGCAGCAACATATAATTGACTATGTGTGAAGATTTGTCTAGGCAAAAATAAATTGATACAGTTCAGTGATTGTCCTTAACTTTTATTAATTGTCATGGCAAAACATAGAACTAATGGAAGTTGACATCTCTTTAGCTTGAATAGCCACCTTGACTCATCAGGAGTCATAATTATACAAGGTATAGTAACTTGATGTATAACATTTTTACCTGACATGATAGAAGCCATTATAAACCACTTACCAAGATGTATTATGACTAATCTCGCGTGCCCTTACATAGCCCTTCCAATTGATTGATATATCTTAAATCATGATAAAAAGTCCAACTTTCAATCGAAGTTCATGGTTTGGCATGCCTGGAAACTTTAAGATATTAAGAAATTCTCTTGTGTATAATAAGTCTTCCTCATTGGCAGAAGAACATGATTTACATGTGCTGTCAAAATTGTAGTAAATCACTTTTTCACCTAGTAGTTTATCAGTGTTGAAATCATTAATTTCATTAACTGTTTTATTTTTTGGTGTTAGGATAGTTCGCTCTTTTAGGTAAAGAGCATTAGTATACTTTTTCAATAGAAAAGGACAAATAACCCATACAATTAATTCAATCAAATTGGTGTCATATTTGCAAACAATGTCTTTTGGAATCTTAACTAATTCTTTCTCAGCATCAACATAAGAAGAGCCATCTCCAATTTGTAGTAACTATTTGTCAAAAGTAGCTACTTCATTTGATTGGAGTTCTTCTAATGTTCCATTTTTTAGATACATATTATCTTTCAAATGAAAAACAGTGAATAAAGGCCATAGATAAGATGAATTTAAGGAAGTACTTACAATATTTGCTCACTGGCCTTTAGGGACAACATGGAGTATTTGTCAAAATCTCTTCCACAAATAATAGTCATACCACTATATGGTTTGTCAAGACTATTTTTATATCTAGACAATAAAATATCTTGTAATGATTTGTCTAAAGCTTCAAAACACCATTTATTAGCCATTTGGGCTTCATCCCAAATAATTAATGATGTCTTACATAATAATTCTGCTAATTGAGTCCATGATGAATCACATAATGATTTTGGTGTAACATCAAAAGGGATATGGAATCATGAATGTGTAGTTCTTCCATTCAATAGTAATAGAGCTGTTATACCCGAAGTTACAATTGGCAAAACAATTTTTCCTTCTGATTTGAGTGTTGCAATGATAGTTATCTATAAAAATATCTTTTTGTTCCACCATGACGATTGAAGAAAAATAGTTTCGCTTTGCTGTGCACAATTGAATCCATTATAGCGTTATTCTCTAGTATATGTTCAATGTCGAATGGAATTTTTCAAACATCTCTTTATGTTCAATGCAGTTATAATTAAGCTTTTCATTCACCAATCTATTTTTTGTGTGTCTCTATAAATCTACAGCTAAATGTGGCATTCCATCAATTTCCATTAAAGTTTTTCCCATAATCAACATGAAGTTTTCAATCTCTAGCAGAGTATAATTTTTTATTTCCTCTTCAGAAAATTGTAATTATAGATACTGCGGTATTTTTTTTTACAGATAAAATATATCTTCTAATAAAACCTTGAAGTTACATTTCTATAATCGTGTGGATCAATAACTTGGCAATGTAATACTATTGTAACAAAAAGTTGCCTAAGCTCTATTCCAAATGTCTATACTGATGCTTCTTTAAAACAAACATTCCATTCTTTGTCATCATCAAATAAACCCATAGCATAGCAACCTGATTTAAAAGTTGGATACACAATTCCATTCACTGTATAAACATCTTTAAAGGGTGCTCCCTTCATAATATTAAGCAACATTTGTAGATAATATCTTTCTCCACTTAAAGGATAGACAAAGTATTTATGACCAATTTCCTTTCTAATTTTTTATTGTCTCGAAAGCTTTTGCTTCCCATTCCAAACCCCATGAATTGGAAAATCAGCATATGTTAATTGTGATGCTTTATTATACTTATTATTTGCTTCAAACCACTATGTAAATTTTGTTATCTCCACTCCTGGTATATTTAAGACATATTCAATCTTTATATTCTTATTAAAAGTTACTGTATGCACCTAGAAAATGAAATGACAACCTTTCCACTAATGGTTCTCTTTAATGGATGTCAAATTGAAACATCCTCTAACATGCTTTAGAGGCTAATATGTAATGACAGTCTAAATAAGTTTTGATCTCTTCAATGGGCTTGGAATTTTCATCATATTCAAAACATACTATGGGTCTAACTAACCTTTTGTGCAAGTATTTAAATAAATACTTAACTGACCTTAAATAGTTACATATCTTTACATTAAATGTGCACTTAAACTTTACAATAAGATCTCTATTTTATGAAACCACATGCTGATTATCTAGCAAAAATGTTTTTTGTCAACT
>CANXYI010201300.1:0-10619 GCA_948208565.1 Hura crepitans
CTACATATATAAAAAAAATACATAGGTAAATAACTATACTTAAGCAAATAAATTAAAATAAATTATTTTAATTATGGAGAAAAGATGGAAGTGCATATATATATATATATATATATATATATATATATATATATATATATATATATGTCTAGATAATATAACTATAAAAAATGTTAAGGGAAAAAAGTGTAATAGATTGGATAGAAATTCAAATTAAGATAGGGCATGGAAATTATGATGAATTTCAAAAGTACATGTGTATATTAGGCATTATAACTAAATGACATGGTGAAATGTGTATATAAATAAAATGACATTAATTAGATGATCAATAATGTTGCTAAACATGTAAAAAACATGTGTGAAAAAGTTTAGAGAGGTTGAGGAAGTAAGGAATGGGCTAAACATAACAATTGAATGAGCAAAGGCATAAATTGGAAATTAAGGATACGACTTGGGAATAGAATTGACATAGTGAACAAGTGTGTGCATATACATTAAAGAAATTATAAGTGAATATGGTATTAATAATCTTTATTTAGTTGAATAAAGCCTATATTTGTTAGACACCTACAAGATAGGTTGACCAATCAACTAAGGAACCATAGCAGCTACCAGAATATATGATAACGTGGGTACAGTCATTGTGTATGTCTATTAAGGCCACTACAAAACTATTTGTTTAATATGGCTATAGTTGTAGTGTTGGTCCAATATATGGACACTACACAACTATTTGATTAACACTAGTGCAGTAGCAACATAGGTCTAATAGGGCCACTACATAATTTTATTTGTATAACACTAGTGCAATAGCAGAGTTGGTCCAAAATGCGAACTACTGCACAACTGATTGATCTTGTTATCCAGCACTGGATAAATGTCTCTTGAATATGGGCTAACTAAGTAAGTAAATGGGATTTTAATTAAAGAAATGATAATAAAATGATGAAGGTTAATAAAGAAAGTAATCGATAAATAATAGGATTTTAATTGTGCTAATTAAATCCCATGCTATAAACAAGATCAGGTGGTAAATAACATAAATAAGATTATGTAAGATTAAATGAATTAAAATGCATTTAATTTACTTTATAAATGAGATGTTGCATTCCAATTAGGACATATGAATAAGTGCTACTAAGGAAGAAAACTCCTTATATAAATATGGCATTAGAAATAATGTTAAGGTAATAGAGGAGTCAAAACTAAAACTTAAAGATTCATAAAAGCAAATTAGTAGAGAACAATAACAGATAAGGCAACCATGAAGTCAATGAACAATTTAGACAAAATTAAGGGTAAACCACCTAAGATAAATGCCAAAACATACATGCTAATATAGAGTAATAAGCACAATTGTATGGGAGCTAAATATACATTAAAATAACAAAATGTAATTCTCTACTAAAGATATAAAGGGTGAGATAAAGGATGATCTCATAACTATTGAATGCACCACTAAGCATTCTTGCTTAGTGTATTGGCTTTTGCTAATGTATATGGTTAAAATTAGATGGGCGAGGTAATGGATTGAGTCCTAGAAACAACAGAAGTTTAAAAGATAATAAAACATGTAAGAAAATTCCACAATAGCATTGCTTATGTGTTAAATGTACACATGCATTATCCTTAAGAAATTAGTATTGAGGAGTACCACAAATGTTTAACGTATCACATATATTATATATGACACTAAGCATATAAAGATGGGTAGTAGTTTTACATTACTTATCAAATATATCAAATATGTAAATGACTATCGCATTAAACAATTACTAAATGTTAAAAATATTATTATTATATTTTCACATGTGATAATTGAATGTGATAGATGCATGCTCGATATCAGTTAAAAGGATTACATTTAATATGTCGAAAAGAGTAAGCTAACCTGTAATGTAGGAGTAATGGTCAACCCAGACATGTGATATCCTATATCTAAACTGGCTTCCAATTTGATTTAAGGATGTTACTATAGGCACCTATAATGTAGGCCTATGATGATAACTAGAGATAGGCTCATGTAATAAGGCAAAGAAACTAGATACCTAGTTTACATGGACTAATATGGTGCAAGTCCACTAGAACTTAATGCAATAAGGTTTACACCGATTAAGAAAGACCCAGCCTTAAATAGTAGAGCCCATGGCCTGAGGTCCACCCGAACAAGGCAAAGCCCCTATCCACACAAACTTAAATAGACTGAGCCTAAAACAATTAAGCTCAAAGTCCAACATCTACATGGATAAGCAATAGCCTATTTTCACATGGACTATAGTAGACTCAACCTAATACTAGGCGTAAGGCCCATAAACTACTAAGGAGAACCTATAACCTAGGTCTACATGGACTAAGTAACCTAAGTCTATATAAAGTTGTCGATGGAAAGCTTACAGAAGTAAAAGCTTCTTATTTAGACTCTATCTCCCAATCCTGAAAGGATTCTACCTCTTTTGGATGAGAGAGCCACCCCCTAAATCTATAAATACCCTTAATAGGTATAAGCCAAAGAGGAGCCAAGAAGATGAAGGTAGTAAGTAGGCTATTAACCCACTGTTCTTAGAGTTCAGGAGAAGACACCAAAGGAGGAATGATTTATTAGACCTTTAGCCTAGAAGAAAATAATAATCCTTCCTAAAATCCAACCTTTTACATTATTGCTTAAAGATTATTTACAAGGAAAGATCCAAAGCCTCCTACTACACTTATCTTTATTCATTCATATTATTTCTATGAAGCTATGATCTCCCCTAATTTATCACTTGTGAGGTAGTTCTATGTAATCCTGACATTGATTATAGGTGTAAGTTGTCATTTTAAATTGTTCTAATCATATGTAATTGTCTTTTAACCTGTTGTGATCACTCTGCAATTGACAACCTAATCGCATGGACTTACCTTAAGCCATAACATGGTCTACATGAACATAATATATTGATATCTATGCAATCTAACATTCGTGTGGAGTATTGTTTTATAAATGTTCTATTTTATTTATGTACCATGTTTTAACATATCCTATTTACCATATTAACATGACTATATGATGTTATCATGTTGTATGATTATTTTATTCCTTAATCTACATATTATGGATATTCTAGATTAATGTATGGTCTATATAGACTTCTTTTCACAAGGATCATAATCTACAAGGACATGTATATCTTTTGCATGTTTATCCTTTTTTTGTAGTCCACATGTACTTCCTTTCACGAGGAGTGTAGTCCACATGGACCTGTACTTTGAATTCTAGTCCTTATGAAAGTCAGTGTTTATCTTTATGTTTCCCTTACATGATTAATTCTTCAATTTCTTAGTTATAATCATAATCTAGGCATGTATATTGTCAATTCATGTTTGTATTGCATGTGTTGTTATCATTCTATTTGACATTGTTATTAGGTGCTCACAGACCTCTGTTTAGTGTTACTAACCTTTTCCTTGAGTTTTGCAAAAGCGGCCACTATTACTAGATTAGAAGTTTAGATGAAAAATGTTTGCTATGACATAATATAGTCTGCATGGCCATAGATCGGAGGTCGTAATGAGTTTGCATGTACTAACTATTGCTGAGACAGGACCAAACATCTTACCCTTTATTTGATTATTTGGTTTTTTATCTTTTATTTCTCTTGATTATTTATGTTGAAATAAGTATTTAAATAACTTGTTTTACATGCTAAAATCCTAACATCAAATCAAATGGTTTTTTAATACTTAATTTGTATTTTCTTAATAAAATGATTTTGAGTTTTCTTTAATAAAAGTCACATGAAAAATGTATTATAACAAAGTCCAATCACCTAAAGATGGGATTACCACCAATTCTTAAGAAATTACAGGTAATTTTCAAGTTAAATAACAAATGAATGACCCAATTTCTAGATGTTAATACATATTTATGCTTGCTGTATATTTTGAATGCTACAATTTATTTTTCTAAGTGAAAAGGTGACATAAATGCTTTAATTAAGTGCTTGCTCACATGATGTGGGATTAATAAATGTTAGAATATAAAGGAAGATATATTAATGGGGCATTAATAAGATATGATTCTGAACCCTTTCTAGGTAAAAGATCAGTGGTCTTGGTATAGAGCTAGGTGGTGACTCTAAATGCTAACCACTCTCATTTATGTTAAAATACAATAAATCTATATTGTCGACTCCACTAGGAACTGAGAATTGATTCTAAAAGTTACCAAATAATATACCTTCTAATATTCTAATTTTTATTAGTCCAATACATTTCATTCTTTATAAACTATGTCCCTTTTTACCTTGGATGCTATTACAAACCATGAACTTATTTTTCATTCAAGAATGAGAGATTACTAGCATATCCATCACTCACAAGCCTCATACCTTTGGGTATATGAAATGGTGAACTAACTAGTCATTATTAGCCTTGATTGGAAAGACTCATTAAGAGGATCCCCTACTTATGGGATCCATAAAGCCTTTTAACAAAATTGTGAGGCCATAAAGTCAAGCTTAACAACTTCCCCTAAGAGTTTTACAATTGTATTATGATTGCTATATGACCCTATTGCATTTACCCTTATTTGAAGTTAGGCCAAGCCCATTTTGACTTTTTTATCTAGAATGAGCCCAACCTAATTTCACCTAAAATAAGACTTAAATGTCATAGGCATTATCTTTGCTTGCAATTAAATATGAGAGCTCATTAGGCCTAATTAAGCCTATAATCAAACCTATGTATCCCCCCGATGATACTTAGGTAACCTCACCTAGGAAAGAAAATGCTAGACTATGTGTGTGGGAGTAATAAGGTTAAAAGGCTTACTACTTGTGTTTGTCTTTGTACACCTAATATGTATCCTTTGATTTATACATATGCATAACATATATTTTACCTACTACATGATATAAACTTTATATCTTTCTTATATACTGTATGCATCTCATAAACCATTACATTTCCATCTTAGTACTCATGCATTGCAAATACACTTCATATAGGCTTAAGTACACTTCACACTAGCACATGACATGCTAACCATGCATCAAAGGCTATCATCTTATAATGCTTTATTGACTTCTTACTCATGCATCTTTTGACCTCATTCATGCAATAACTATCTCATACCATTTATCCATAAATACATGTGTGTCACATTTACATTATTCATGCATAATGCAGACGTTGCATGTAATGTATCATCTTACACAATTCATGTATCATCACTAACCCTTTGTTTTGCAAACACCATTAATCCATCTACCACCTACAAAAGGAATAATCATGCATGGAGATGAAGTAGTAATAAAGACCATGCCAAATAAGATCCTTCAAGATATAGAGAAAAGGATGGTGGCTACCATGACCAATGCACTGTCAAGTATGTATGCCTAGCAAGATAAAGGCCAACCTTCAGTTGTCAACAATAGCAAGAAAGAGATAATTGATGATCAGGTTTCTAATAAAGAAATACCACTTGTTAAGCTCACTTATAAAATAGTTTGATTGCCTAAGTATGACAAGGAAGATCCAATCAAAGAGCTAAATGAAAAACTAGAGGCCATGAGTCATCTAGTGATTAAGGCCAAAAACATCAACCTAGAAGACATTAACTTAAAGCCTAATCACAACATGCCCCATAAATTCATGTTGCCCAATTTAAGCAAATTTAATGGCACTTCAGACCTGAGGACTTATTTAAAGAATTACATAGTAGCCATGAGGCTGACCAATCTATTGTAAGCACAAATGGTAAGCTTGTTTAGTATGTATCTAACTAGGCAAGCCCCAGATTGGTACCATAACTTGGAAAAGAACATTAAAGTGAACTGGGAATATTTGGCCCATGAATTTAATAAGCAATAATCAAAATAATGTAACCATTAAAGTAACCCTTAAAGATATGGAATTGGTGTGCTAGAAACCCAAGAATCCTTTTCAAAATATTTAGAATGATAGATGGAAAAGGTATTTAAAATGAGTAACAAGCTTGACAACACTGAGTAGATCAAGATGTTCATCACGGATGCTAATAGCTACATGAAAGTTAGGCTCCTTACTAAAGGCATCACCACATGGGAATGGCTCAAGGATATAGCTGTTGATCTAAAACTAGATCAGAATAAAGGATTAAAGAAGAATGGGGAACTTGCCTATCAAAATAATAAATTGAGCTAAGTCACTAATGTCAATATTGTCAGGACTCATTCATTCTCTAAATTAGGCAAACCACTATCTTGGTGCTTGAATAAGCTTATAAAATAAGAAAAATTGTGGCCTTTAACACTTAAGCCATAGATTGATCCTCCTCACCTATTCATAAGTTTAATCTATACTATAATCACCATCAAGTGATAGGTCATCTCACGAACAAGTGGACCACTCTCCATCATGTTATCCAAGATCTCATTAATGCCAAATAGATACTTAATCTATGAGCTTAAAGCTCCCCTTCTTCTTTTCTTTTTAGTTTAGTTGAGAGCTTTTATAATCTTTTCCTTCACTAAGACAATGAATTAATTTTCAATCATCTATATAAATACATTTTGACTTTAATCTAGAAAGGGAAAAATCTTGGATCATAACAACTTTAGCTCCTTCTTGAAAGATGGATCAATGATTAATAGGCATCACTAGGAATGATGCATAACATTAAGCATCACTAGAAAATCATATACAATATAGCATTGACATTGTAAAAATCATAACATGCACATACATGCATCAAACATACATCTATTAAACATTATGACTTTATGCTTCCATGCATATTACTTAGGCTTAGTTAAGCATTATTCATCCATACATGTATTAACCATCAACCTAACATCACATCATCTAATATAGGTGTCACATGTATTCGAATCATAAAAGTTACAACCTATGGAGATACTTGGCATACTATAATTATCATTTATCATATAGACTTTATTCACCTTGTATAATCTTACGTAGTACAGGTGTGAGATACATCTATCATATATCTACATGCATTTGTAGTCACATTACATCTAGGCACATTATGTACATATCACATGTATTAATAACCTTCAATCTTATAATCATTCATGCAAGTTAAGCATAAAATAACATCTTAAATGCTTGAAACATGCATCATATTACATTAACCATGAATCACATTAACTGTAAGGATTATTCTTTGCTGAGGCTCTTATAAGGAAATAGCCATTGCCTTTCTTTCCTTAAAGACGACACTAGATAGTACATGCATACAAAGCATTAGAGCAATCATCAAGGAAGCCATCGCTTCAGAGATAGAAAATGTTCAAGCCATGATTTAAGAACAGCTGACCAAGTTAAATACCATTTAGAGGGCAAATAGTCACTAAGGAACTAAGCCCAATTGCTCATCACGCAAATTTGCCAAGTTTAATAAGCCCTCATCATCAATACTCATGCAATTAAGGAACAAAAACCTCATTCATCCATTGACACCAGAACCACTACCTGAGCCATTTTCAACTAAACATAGGGATGAATTATTTTGTGCCTATCTCTAAAAGACTAGTCACCTAATTGGTAAGTGCAAAAACCATAGCCATGCTATCCAAAACCTCATCAATCTTGGTATAATACCTAATTGTAAGAGTCACTTATCATAATAACATCTAGTAATTCCTTAGTTCTTGAAATATCAAGGTTCTTTAAATTAAATTTTTAGCCAGCCTCCTCAATGAACTAATCATGTCTTTTAGAAAAATTGTACCAATCAAAGATGTGGTAGGATCTATCACCTGCGTTTTCTTTTTTAATTGTTTTTTTCTGTTACATTCGAATAATTAAAGTTTAATAAAACATCATTTTTACTTTTCATGAGCATCTTTATGCACCTCAATCATCACATTGTGAGATGTGAGATGTGAGATAAATAGAAAATAAAAAGCATGGTACTCTTTAAAGTTCATTGTGAGATTTTTTAAAAAAAAATGATTAACTGAATTCACACATACCACAAATCAGTTATGATTTTCCAGAAAATGGCTCACCACTACTACACGAAAATTTAAAGCTCAAAAATTAACCTTTCCTTATAAGGCATGAGAAATATCCCTGAATGTGAGATGTGAGATAAATAGAAAATAATAAGCTAGGGCTAAACAAACACAAATGAATACTTTTCTTCAAACATAATATAAGTCTAATTTTAATAGGCTCAAAATAATAAGGCATCAATTTCATTGTCAAATCATTATTATTCAAAATCTAAGAGCTTGTAGCTATTACTCTTAAAAGATAAACTTTTTTTTCATCTTTGCTCACAAAAAAATCCAATGCCTAGAAGGTTCTAAACTCTAAAACCTCATCTTAAGCCTTAAACAATTGAGCATTCTCTTTTCAACCGTGGTTGTCCTTATTCAAAAAGAAAAAAATTAAATGAGTTTTCTAATTCTCGCTAAGTTGATCAACCAAGAACATGAGCCTTAGAAAAAGTTAGAGAAATTTTAAAAAAAATATTTTGTCATAAAATCTTTAGATTAGCTAATAATAGGGATATCATCAATGTATTACTCAAAAAGATCAAAGGCATAAAGATTCAAAACACTGGGGGGGCATAAAGCTAGCACCCGTGGAAAGCTACTTACTAATCTAGATGGCTCTATCAACCTCCCTTGGTAAGATCTTTAAAACATATCCAGCCATTTCAATGGTGCAAGTTGAGAATCAATTGATTGAACACATCACAATCAGATCCCTAGCCTTAACCGAATGTGGATAAGCTAAATTAAAAATAAACTAGAAAAAGAGAAAAAGAAAAAGAAGCTCACTATGTTGAAAACTAGTAAAAAGCAACCTAAGCAACAATTAGAGCATACCTCACTAGATTGAAAACTTGTAATGGGCAATTTAGGAAAAAATTAGAGGTAGAGAAAAAATATTTAGTTAGAAAATCATTGGACCATCTAATAATAGGGGTACCATACTATGTAATCACATAAATTTGCAAGCTCATTCATCATAAACACATATTCTTTAACCTCACTTGCTTGACATTTTGCCTCACCACCTTTATGGCAAATTCCATTCAACTTAATCCTTTCTTCCTTCATGAAAAATTCCACTTCCTTTACATCTCATTTCAACTTACTTCTCTACACCTTCCCTAATTCTTTTATCATCTTAGCTTAACCTGTTTCTTTATAAGACATCTCATATAATTTTGCACTTTCACTTTTCTCAAAACCTAAGTTTTTTCTTATGACAAGTTTGAGAGGAGAATGATCGCAATAACAAAACATGTACTGATTTATGCATTTATACACATTGTTAAACATACATAAAAAAATATATAGATTTAGTCATGCACATTCATTCATACATCCATTTTAGAAAAAAAGGTACCCATTCTGCATGTACATACATTACCCTTCATCATATAGCCATCACAAGAAGAAAATTCATTATAAGTGAAGATGTGTTCATCATTCAGCATACATTTACCTTTATCATTCATCCATTGTAAGAGATGATTCATTCATTCAAAAGCCATATTCATCATATAGTTGTCTTATATGCATTCATAATTAATTTAGATTCCTCATTCATTTAGAAGAATATAAGCAAAAACACATGCATCGTTACATGCTTCATAAATGCATTATTCACAACTCTGTCGAAAAATACCTTATCACATTCCTTCATTTAGAAAAGATTAGGAACCAATACACATATCATTCATTCATTCAGTCAATCCCAACATTTATTCACTAGAATCATCTCACTGAATCACCTTCATACTTCCACACTCAATCATCTAAGATATGATAGAATGGAATCACTCACACACCAGAGTCATCTCATTTAGTTAGGAGAAAACTAAGTCACCAATCATTAGACACCATGTATTAATGTTTTTTTCCTATGTATGCAACTATGCAATAGACAACATGTATCAATACTTCTTCTCATCAACACCTTTTCCTTTACTTGAAAACAAGTGTCATTTATCTCTATGTTTCTTTTGCATGAAAAGATGTGTCATTTATCTCTATGTTTTTTTTGCATTAAAATATGTATAATTTATCACTATATTGTCCTTTGCATGAAAACATGCATCACTTATCACTATATTTTCCCTTGTACGAAAAACATACATCATTCCCTCAGGCATCTCATATATGAAAAACATGCATCATTTATGTCCATATTTTCCTTTACATCATTTATCTCTTTGTTTTCTTATGCATGAAAAAATGTATATCTATCTCTATGTTTTCCTTTACATAAAAACACATATGATTCTTCTCCAAGTATTTGATTAATTAATCCTTCACATGAAAACTTGAATTTGATAACATCCATCGTCAACGCCTCATAAGAAAACATGTACTAGTCTATTCACTAATGTATTAATCTTTTTCCTTACATCCAAAAGACATGTATTACTTGCTAACATGTTTTCCTACATGAGAACATGAATCTTCTATGCATATTAACCATATATATAGCAAACTACCAACTTTCACAAGTCACCAAGGGGAGCAGAAATCAAAAGCCACTAAGGGGTGCAAACATCAAAAGCTACCCAAAGGTATAGACATCAAAAGCCATCAAGGGGTGCAAACATTTAAAGCCACCAAGAGGTGCAAATGACAACATGCTAGAAGATGCAA
>CANXYI010201486.1:0-13105 GCA_948208565.1 Hura crepitans
TATCTAGATCTCAAATCAATCTTAGAAAATATAATTGTCCCTCTCAACTAACCAAAAAGGTCATATATTATGGGCAATGGATACTTAATTCTTTATAGTAATTCTATTTAGCAGCCTATAAGCAATGCATAACCTAAGCAACCCATCTTTCTTCTTTACAAATAGCACAGGTCCTCCCTAAGGTGATACACTAGGTTGGATGACATGTTTTTCTAGCAATTCTAGCAATTAAACCTTCAGTTCCTTTAACTCAGTAGGTGCCATTCTATAAGGAGCAATGGATATTGGAGTTATACCAGGATATACCTCAATCTCAAAATCACTCAAAATCAAGCTCTCTCTAAGGTGGTAAATCTGGCAACTCTTTAGGAAAGACATCAGGGAATTTAGATACAATAAGAATGTTCTCAAGCTCAAAGTTGGAAACATTCATGTCAACAAAATAGGCCAAGTATGCTGCATAACCTTTTTGAAGGAGTTTTTGTGCCTTAACAATAGAAACAAGATTATTTGATAGATGTCTTTTAGTGTCCACTCTCATTGTCAGTCCCTCTGTAGTCTAGAGGGTTAATTTCTTATGTCTATAATTAATGATGTCCTGATGTTCAGTCAACTAGTCAATTCCTAATATCACATCAAATTAATTAAAAGGCAAATCAATCAAGTCAGCTGTGAAAAAGTATCCATGAATCACTATAGGACATTGTTTATATATCTCATTGATAGTAACACTTTATCCTATAGGATTGCTACCTCTAATATCAACATCAACATTCTTAACTTCTAGTCCCCTATTCAATGCTTGTTCAGTGCATACATATGAATGTGTATAACTGAGACCAATTAAAGCTAAAATTATAACATCAAATAAATAAAATGTACTAGTAATAACATTTAGTGATGTAGCCTCTTCCCTTGCTCTCATAACATACTACCTCACTGGAGCACGAGCTTCTAATCTAGTACCCTAGTTGGTATAAGGATGCTTACCCTTGTTCAGCCTCTATCCTCTATTTTATGGTGTAACATTAGGAGTCTGAGTCTGATTACCCCCTACTGGTCTATATGGACAATCTTTTCTATAGTGATCTTTAGAACCACACTAAAAACATTCCCATATTGATATGCTCTACACTGGCCCTAGTGCCTTCTCTAAAAAGTGGCACAAGTAAGAGGTCCACTTTTATTGCCCCCTGTACTTAAAGTACTACCAGCTTGAGGAGGTAATCGAGGTCTAAAAGTTGAAGCTTATTCTGACCTTTAGGTTTGTACCTATCTTGACCCCCAGTATCCTTACTGACATTGAGAACTAGTCTAAGACTGTGCTTGTAACTAACCCTCTCTTCTTTTCTTCCCATCTTCGGATACTACACTAGACTATGCCACTATGAGTTGCCTATTTCTCTAGAAGAGGTCCCTCTTTTCTTGTACCATTTCTTCCATGTCATATGCTGTTGATACTAATATAGCAAAAACCCTCTCTCTAATAATGGACATCTAGATCTTTAGCTACACATTCAATCCTGCTAAAAATCTCTTGCATTTCTCCTCCTCATTAGAAATGAACTCCCCAGCATACTTCAGGAGTCTAGTAAAATCCTTTTCATATTCTGACACTGTTCTTATTCCTTGCTTCAGATGTAGGAATTCTTGTCTCTTTTGATCCTTATATGAGTTAGGTATATATCTCTTCCTAAACTCCTTTAAGAAAAATTCCCAGGTTAGCTCTGCTAGTGTCTTTCTTCTCTTGGTAGTATTCAACCAATTGTTAGCTTCCTCTTACAGAAGATAAGTATCACACTGTAGATTTTTAGCATTAGTACAATTTAACTACTCCAAAACTCTAAAGGTTTTGTCTAGCTAGTACCAAGCTCTGGTAGTATCATTATCTCTCATCCCTAAAAAATTAATAGCCCCTATCTTTCTCAACCTCTCTAAAGGAGTCTTCTGTGAGGGAGCTACTGGTACCAAAAGATGTGGAGGTGGAGTAGCAGTAGTAGAAGTTTGTCGGAGCAAATTTAATATCTACTACAATAAGGCAAGTGATGCTTTAGCCTATTATTGACCAGGCCCTAGTGGTGAGGCTACTGTATAGCATCACAGGGTTCAAGTATAGATGCATTACCTACCCCTTAAATTATAGTTAGTGCAAAACTAGCCAACTCTTTAGGCCTTTCTTTAGGTGCCTAATTAGCCATGTGCTTACCATAAAATAATAACTTATTAGCCTGGGACAATGTAAAAGTTCAAAGGAATTAGAAACATAAACATTTGATATCCATGTACTCTACTGAGGATCATTAAACCTAAGCTCTAATACCACTAAATTTGACACCCCCTACTAGATTCCCTAGGAAACCCCATAGGCGGTGCACACACTCTTAGGTCACTAGAACCATTCAAATAACTTTCATTACTTATATCAGTTTAACTTACTTGGTTTTCAAATTCACTACCCATTGGTTTATATCTCATTCAAGGTGGAATCATACAAAAATGCTAATTCCAAGTAATTACAGGTCATTTCCAAAAACATAGAAATATGAGCAGCAAAATGGTTATATGGGTTCTTTCCCAAAATTTCCAAAAGCCTGTTTAATACTTCTATAAACATTTCACAACTCCTAGACCATTTGGTCCCCCATTTTTAGCCTAACATCAATACCAATAACACAGCAAACATAGGCCTTAGGCCATAGATAAAAGCATGCATATATAGAGCCTTACACTCACATTAACATCAAACATCATAGCTGAACATACATTCACAAGAAAAGCATATAAGACTATTTTATTTACATCAGCAGTGTATGTTTCCTTATATACATCACATATACAAAGCTTAAATACATGTTTCAACCCACTTCCCACCTAGGTACATGGATATCAAAACTATACAATAATTACTTTGTATTCCTTTACTGGTATCCTCTGAACTCTTATCGACATGCTTCACGAGGCAGGATTCTGTTGTTAAGCACCTATACACTAAAATAGGTATGCTGAGTATACAAGATACTCAGTGTTGAACTTAAAGCATTTAAATCATGGCATTATATCCTTTCCATTCTTGAGCAGTTTAATAACTAATTTTACCCTATTAGTTGATTCAATTTATACAACATGGTGCTAAATTACTAAAATACCCCTAAGGCATTTTATAAGTCATGAAATAGCCTTTTTGACTCATATAACCTAGCTAAAGTATTTATAAATATTCATTGCGTGCATATTTTAAGTGAATCAATTTAGGTAACCACATAGGTGTAAAATGACCAAAATACCCTTTAGTCTATATTTTATCAATTACTTAGAAAATACTATTCAATTATGCTTAGTTGTTCTTTCATAACTATTTTTATCATTTACATGATTTAATTCACTAGCCTCACTAGGAAGATGACACTTTAAGACACCAGATCTAGAGGGAAAAATAAAGTAGTGCAGTGGTCCCTATTCTAGACCTATGCCACTGTATCGGCATGTGTGCCATAATGGAGATCAGTTCATAACCTCTCTAGACATAATTAAGTAATATCTACGTGACATAATAGAGATTAGCCCGTAGGCCTCCATAGCCACAAATAAACATTATTAGAAATGTGGCATAATAGAGATCAACCCATGGGCCTCCCTAGCCATAAATAAAATCTCAACACCTAGGTGATGTAATGGAGATCAGCCCATAGACCTCTCTAACCATTAATAAAATTTACTACCTAAACATCAGACAACTAGCAACTGTAAAACCTAAAGTTAGCCGGTCAACCTATCCAATAGGTGTCTAACTAATGGGCCAAGTAGCTTATTTTAAGTTTATTTATTAACTAAAAATATTCTTATAATATTTATATTCCAAAAATAAATAGTAATAAATTTTATCACACACTTTATTTTTTAACTAGTCTGGTATAGATACATTTTAGCTCTATATGGTAAAAATCCAAAAATAATCTTAAGTCATGTTATTGCCAAAATTCAAGGTTTAATAAGTTATGTTTTATCATAGCATTAGTTCTTAGGAAACTAACACTTTCTGTCCAATGACATTTTTGGTTTAGGTAATGGTCAACTAGACAATTACAGGTCATTTCGACCACTTTTCAGCATACAATTCTGGGATGATTCTAAGTCCAATTTTAACAAAGTTTTGAGTGTCTTATTAACCACATTCATAAGCTTAAAGCCAAACACATATGGGCCAATTCCAAGGCCAAACAATAGGCATAAATGCCATACATACATATGTCTCAATGCTAGCCCCAAAGGTATAAGGAAAAGTTTAATATTCATAATGCAAATTCAAGTCTCTTTTTAAGCCATTATTCTAAGTCATCAACCTATGGTTTAGTTCCACATTCTTAGTCATTTAATGACATATTCTCAAGGCATAGTTTATCTATCAATATGTCATATACATTGTCCAAGTTAAAGTCATTATAAGCCAATTATCTAGACATTATAATTCACTTGCATAACATTTTAACAACCTTAAATTTCAGGCCATAATGCCATTATAATGCTCTTGGGTACTAAAGGAAAGTGACACAAAATTCCATTCCTTTTCACATTAGATAAATATTCATCTATATAGGTATGCCATGAACATAATTGCATATATAAACACTAAATTTCAAGCCAATTTCCATAAGTTACAAAGCATTACTCATAAAGCTCACTCATGGTAGCTCTCGAGTACAATCATAGAAACTATAATTCATGATGTTCTTCAATCACAATTGCCATAATTCTTACTCTAGCATACCAAATGATCATTTAGCCACATTCTAGCCATTATATGACAAAGCCAAGCATCTATAACCATCAAAATCAGTAAGCAAATAAAGTTAAGTTCTCAAATTCTTTGAATCATGTCTCCCTAATTCACTAAGTTCTCACTTAATCAACATTACCAAAGAAGAAATCAATCATAAGCTCAATTATAGCCATCCTAAATCATCATTCATCATTCTAGGCACCTTAAAGCATGAAAGAAAGGTTTGAAGCTCACTTACTTGTGAAAGAAGCCCTTTAAATCCATAAGAATCCCAAGCTATCCAGCTTCCACAATGGACTCCCTATCCCTTTGTGGACTTCAAGCTACCCTCCAATGGCCACAAACACCTCACACATATAATTACACAAGTGTTAGGTAGCTTCTAGCATTAAATGGTAGCCAAAAAACCCAAGGGAAAAAAGAGAGTCAGCCAAGACTCACCTCAAGGTCACTATTCTAGACTGTTATGAACCAATCAATTTTGATTATCTTTTTCCCCAAATGAAAAATATTTTCTGCTTGATTATTTTTCCCTATGGTGCTTAACACATAGAAGTGAATTTTGCAACTTATATCACTCATTTTGGTGATTAGATGAGAAAGTTATGGCCTTTTTCCTCCCTCTCTGGTGTCGATAGCAGCAAGGAAAAGGAGGAAGAAGACTTCCTTCATTTCAAGTGGAAATCCACTTGTCAAGTGAGGTTTGCCACTTGGCAAGCCTCTCAGTCCACTTGGCATGAGGTGGGTCCCATTTTGACATGTCAAGGGTGGTCCCAAAAATCTCAAATCATCATAATTTTTTTTTGCAAACTTTGAAAATTCACAGTAATTCACTCAAACCTTAAAAAATTATGTTGTGCATTTTAAAATTCATATTTTAACCCCCTCTATCTACTTGTAAATTTTTGTTGCCAAATTCCATTGATAAGAAAATTTTTAAATTGCCTTAATTTGAATGGCAACCTTAAAAATTTTGAGAATTTGCAAATGACTTAGGAATCCAAAAATTCTTTCACCAATTGATCCAGTGGAATTTTTTGCTTTAGGGTCCACTATTTTCATATATGTTCTAGCACATCTCGGGTCAATCCTAGCCCGAAAAAGTTTTATTAGACCAATGCTTTCCTTACAACTTAAAATGAATTATTGGCTCTCCTAAATTTTTAATTTCAACTTTTTTATCAACTTAAAGCCCCTCGAAGTTTCATGACTAGTACCACTACCTCGATCCATGTGTAAGTGACCTGGTAACCTAGGCACACTACTTAAACCCTATGGACTATTCATGGAGCCTTAATCATGGGCGTTACATGGATGTTGCCTTATAAAGCATGTTGAGAGTTTAAAAGTCAAGTGTAAGAAGGTGGATAATGTACATTTGTATAGTTTTTGCACTTTACGTACTTAGGTGGGGTAATAGGTGTAATGTATATAATGAGTTAGGATGTAATTGTATGTAACAGACTATATTGTAATTAATCATGTGATAATTCCTTTGTATATAACATCTATGTTGATGTTTGTGAGCTTGAGGCTCTATGTGTTTCTTGATTGTGGCCTAAAGGTTATGAACTATTATTTGTTAGATGATGATGATAGGATGATATCTAGGGGACCAAAAAGATCCAAGAGATGTGTTATCTATTATAGAACTACCTTTCAGTTTGAAGAAAATTTTGCGATAGTGACCTAGACAGCCATTATGCTGTTGGATTGTTAAGAAACACTAGAATGATTTGGAATTACTCTGAATTAGTATGAACATGATAACATGAATATAAAAGGGCTATAGGTATAAACATTTCTGAGTTTTAGAGTTGGATACAGTGGATTAGTACAACCTAAGTAAAAGTTGAACAAATGACAGTAGGAGTAGTTAGGATGGGTGACTTGGTAGGAAGTGCACCATTTATTAGGTTTCTTCAGGAATCTAGTAAGAGGTGTCACATTATGAGAGAAGGAGGAAGGAAAAAGAAGGAAAAGGAAGGAAATGAAGGGAAAGGAAAATTTTGGCTATTTATAGTTTTTGAAAAAATTATTTTATTTTATTTCCATAATTTATTTCTCTCCTCTAGCAGAATCAACATTCCTCGAAATAGGTTTCAAAAATTAGTTAAATACAAATCCCATAGACACCTAAAGAATTAGGCTCGAAAGATAAAGAAAACAAAAAAAAAATCAATATATTTCCTTAGCCAAAAACTAAAAAAAAGAAATACTTCTTGATATCTAAAAATTCTTATTCCAAAGCCAATGGACTATTCGTAATATTTAAGCATCAGGTTGTAATATTTTTGAATTATTTTGAGCAACTATTAAATTATTTTATGGTTTAGCTTTGCCTACGGCACTGTTCACATGATATTGCCTTAAAATCTTGTTTAGCATTTTTAACCATCCAAATGACTTTGAATTAGCTTTAAACTTTGCTCAAAATTCTCTCATAATTAATACTCTCTATTGGTGCACTTAGTGTAACTCGGGTTTCAAGAAGCACTATTCACCCCAAAAAGCACTATTCATAAGAGTTGAGATTTTCGGGTTATTACATAATGAATCTTAGGTGTCATAAATTACAAGACTTTAGATGGTATAAAGATGTTTCCTTTACTAAACTCGTTATTAGATCAAATAGTAATGACCCTTTTCTGGAAAAGAACAGTTCATATCAAGATTACTTAGGTTATTTGGTGAAAAAGTTAGAAATAGGATCATGGAAGAATGTCATGGGGACTTGCCTTATAATAGGCTAACCTTTGGAGAGGTAATTAGCTATGTCAATAAAGAAGGCCTAGCATTATGTATAGATCTAAAATTACAAAAAATAAAAAATAAAAAATAATACAATGTAGAAAAGAATTAGGAGGATTTTATAAATAATATGGGTTTGAAAATTTGGAGCTCTTTTGGCTAAAAGAAGAACTAACATGTGGAACCAAAAACCTTATAAGCCTAAGAGATATATTAAAAATAAAAAGGGAAAGGATGAGACTTCTAAGCAAGTAAAGACTACAAAATCTCAAGGGAATAGGAAAACAAAACGTAAATCAAACAAATGAACAATAGTAGTCTCTTGGAAATATGGAAGGATAGGATATTATGCAAGAAATTGTAGGGTAAGACAAAAGATTAATGAACTAAGAATATCATATGAACTAAAAAAATAATTAACAGATCTACTTTCAATCTACACTGATGAAGAAACTTCAGATTATGAGGCTAAAGATATGAATCTTGTAAAATCATCTAACACTGGCTATAATAGTAAGAATGAAGAGTGTAAATGTGTAAGGCCCTGTGGGTGTAATATAGGAAATATTAATGTATTAAATGAGGAAAAAGACATTCCATTAGATCTAATAGATAAAATTGATGACCAAAGATAAAAAGAAACTATCTGCTAAGACTAAGAGAAATAATAACTAAGAAAAATGATAATGAAGTAAATTTTTAACCTTATAAAATGGAAGAAATCTATGATAGATTCAAGATTGCGAGAAAACCAATAATTATGATACAAGACTTACAAGAAGAAGTAAATAATATTATGAAAGAGATTCAAGAGTTGAAAAAGGATAATGAAGAAGTAAAAAAGAAGCTACTTCATGAAGAGGTTAGGACTTTTATGAGAAAATAAGAAAAAAGGGCAAGAAATAGGAGAATCATCAAATTCTACAAAAGACCATAAAGAATTCATAAGCAGCATATCTCGTGTAAGCTATCAAAAATGGATAGTGAAAGTATATCTAGTAATAAACATTAAACATCATATTAACATTTTAGCCCTTATAGACTCAGAAGCTCATCAAAACTGTATTCAAAAAGGATTAGTACCCAGCAAATATTATGAAATGATGGCTATAAGATTTAAAATAACAAATTGTTCTAAATTAAGAATAAACTACAAATTATCAAATGTAAAAATTTGTAATAATAGATGCTATTTCAATACAAACCTAATACTAGTAAAAAACCTAAGCAACAGATTAATATTAGGAACACCCTTCATTATGATGATATATCTTTTTCAAGTTACTACTACTAGAATAACAACTAATGTCTTGGGAAAAGACTAAAATTTGAATTTTCTTTCCCTATACAAAAAAAAGGATATTAATACCTCAAAATATAATTTTACAATAAATGTGATAAATAACAATAGAAAGCATAAAGAATATATAGTAAGCAAAATAAATAGTCTAAGAATAGAAAATCAATTAGAAGAACCTCAAATAATGTTGAAAAATAAGGAGATCAAAGAAAAATTCATTAATGAAGTTTGTGCACCTATCCCAAATGCTTTCTGGAACTGAAAGAAACATGAAGTAAGACTTCTCTACATCCCTGAATTCAATGATAGCATGATCCTTACTAGGGCCAAGGCCATACATATTAATAAAGAACTTTAAAAAACCTCTATGTAAGAGATAAAAAATTTAAAAGAGAAAGGACTAATAAGAGATTCAAAATCTCCATGGTCATGTTCAGCCTTTTATGTAAAGAAAGCTTCTAAAATAGAAAAAGAAGTACCTGTACTAGTAATAAATTACAAACCACTAAATAAAGTTTTACAATGGATTAGGTACCTAATCCTAGATAAGAAAGATTTGCTAAAAAGACTATATAGTTTTAATATATTTTCAAAATTTGATAATGAAGTCTGGCTTTTAGCAAGTATAAATTAAGGAAGAAGATAGGTATAAAATAGGATTCAATATTCCTTTTAGACACTATGAATGGAATGCAATAACTTTTGGCTTAAAAATTACACCGTAAGAATTTCAAAATATGATGAATGATATTTTAATACCTCATGAATAGTTTTCAATCATCTATATAGATGACGTTCTAATTTTTTCTCAAACTTTATAACAACATTTTTCTCACTTATAGAAATTCTTCCAACTCATAAGACAAAATGGTTTAGTCATATCTAGAATAAAACAAAAGCTTTGTCAAATAAAAAATTGATTTCTAGCAGATGGAACCTTCCAAAGAAAGATAAAATCGATTGCAAAAGTTTTAGAATTTATAGAAAAATCTCCTGATGAAATAAAAGACAAAACACAATTACAAAGGTTTGTAGGATGCCTTAATTATGTATATAATTTTGTTAAAGACTTAAACATAATGTGTAAACCATTGTATGATAGGTTGAAGAAATCTCTTCCTCAATGATCTAAAGTCCATACCAATGTTGTCAGGAAAGTCAAAGAAAAAGTCAAGTATCTTCCTTGTCTAAACCTGCCCTGTAACATCCTTATTGGACCCCTGAATACTCTCGATAATAGGTGTACTTCCAATCTTGACACCCATCCTATTTATCCTTCATATATTAACATACCACGGGCCTCAGGCCCCATGTTTAGTCTCAATATAAAACTTAAGTCACAGATCACACAAGTATTCATTCATTTAGGCCAAAGCTATTCATACAAATTTATAATTTTTGATCCTCCTCATCCATTTCCTCCACTTAAAGCTAGCCTAATAGGCCATAAAATGCTCCCTTAATTTCCCTCCTCCTAAGCCATTAAAAGGGTAAAAACTCTTATCAGAGTTCTGGAGAAGAAATAGACTTACAAAAAAGGAGAAGAAGAGGACTCCCTATGAAAACTAAGAAGAATTGTTTACCTAACACTTGTTACTCTATCACTTTGATGCCTTCTCCACCTTCACACTTGATTTCTCACTTGAATTACTATCCCTTGGTGGCAATTTGGTGGATATACAGAACTGAAATGGTCCTTGAATAGGGGAAACAAAGAAGAAAATGTACCAAAATTCTTGAAGGAAAAAGAGGTAGGGGAGGAAAGATAAAGAAATAAAAAGATGGTTTTAATAGGAAAGTGGTGGCCAAATGGCTACCACAAGTTTTGGACATGTGGTTCAGTGGCTAGAAAAGGTTGGATTAGCCTTAGTTTGCATTTTGGAGTTCCCGAGCACCTCAAAATTCAAATTCTCGAGCATAGGGGCTGCTAATTTTAGGGATTTTTAAAAAATTACACGGTTATCGAAAAAATGCATCGTTTGTTCCTAAAATCATTATTTGACCCCAATTTCATGTCCATAAAATTTTTGTAGTGAAATTCCATCGGGAAGTACCCGAATTAAAAATCAAGCATTTTATGGCAACTCAATTTGCGACAAAACTTTGGAAAATTTTATACAGCAGCTCGGACCTTAAAAAATTGTCACGTTTGATTGTAAAATCCACAAATACATTCAATTCGAGGCCTGAAAAATTTCATAGCCTAATTCCTTCGGGAACTAGGCAAGCAAAATTTTGTGGAAATTGCAGTTCTGCTAAAAACTTGAAAAATGCCAAACGATGTCAAAAAATTGTAATGTTTATTTTAAAATTCCTTATTTCCTAATTGCCTGCTCATAAATTTTCATGGTCCAATTTCTTCGATAGGACACGTATCAAACTACCTCAATTTGCGTGCCAAATCTAAAAAATCAGGAGAATTTGCAAACGAACTCCAATTCTAAAAATTCCTTCACCATTAGACTCAATTAAATTTTTAAGCTTTAAGGTCCACTATTTTTGGATCCATCCGAGCACATTCTGGGTTATTCTTGGCCCGACTTAATCTGAGCCCACGACCTGCTAGCATATGGCCCAAATTAAATTATTGGTTCTGTTAAAAGTTTTATTAAAGTCATTTTCACGCTTTTTCAATCCTATGAAGTTTATTAGGAAGCATGCCTTGCCTCGGGTCTCGTACTAGTGACTTGGCACATTGAGTGCCCTTTTTGGATCTCGAGCACTATTCTTGGAGCCCTAGTGCACAGGTGTTACATCCACCATGTCCTCTACCTCAAGTTGCATTACAAAATACATATTTAGAGAGAGTAAAGAAGATGGGAGCTATGGTCTTTTTGGGTACCCGAGAGGATGATGCAACTAGAATAGAATACTAGTTGTAGATAACTCTCAAGATCTTAGAATAGCTAGAATGCATAGAAGAAGAGAGTTTGAAGTGTGCTACATCACTTCTCTAAGAGGAATCCTATCACTAGTGGGATACCACGAGAAAGGGAAAGGTTGTTATTGATGAGATAACTCGGGAAAGGTTTCTACAAGAAATTTGAAAGAGATATATCTTTGAATCATACAAGGACAAGAAGAGGCAAGAGTTTTTAAACTTGAAGTAGGGCAGGAGATCTGTATCCAAATATGAGAAAGAATTCACAAGGCTGAGTAGATATGTAGAAGAGTTCATTCCTATAAAGGAAGAGAGGTGCAAGATAATTTAGAAAGACCTCAATGTGGAACTACAGATGTAGATAGCTACCCCGAAGATTAGAGACTTCTCAACCTTAGTGGTAGCAGCCTATGATATGGAGGAGATGTTACCAGGAAAAAGTGAGTTGTTTTAGAAAAAGAGGTAGTTCACAGTAGTCTAGACTATCTCAACACTAGGGGTTAGCAAGAGATAGAGAAAGTCTCAGTCCAAGTCAGTACAGTAGACTAATAAGCAAACCTAGTCATAAGGGTCATGTCGGGCTTTTGTATTTAGGCCTTGACCTCTACAGCAAGCCTCCAGTGCCCCAACATCAGCACCTAGAAGTAGACTCTCAACCTATGGAACTTGCAATAGAAGAATTTGGCATTAGTGCAAGCAAATAAGAGTAGGAGAGTGTTTTATATGTGCAACTAGAGACCATTTCTAGAGAGACTATCCTCAGAGGCAGGCTAAAGCTACCCAAACATAAGCTTCTGTATCACCACAGAACGGGGGGAAGAGATATGCCATTAGAGCTCACGAAGAGGGAGAGGTGATAGATGTTATAGCTAGAACATTTTATTTATTTGATGCACCAGTATTGGCTTTGATAGATCCAAGATCAACCCATTCTTACATTTGCATTATGCAAGTATGAGATAGGGGGTTAGAACTAGAGCCTGTAGATATACATATCCAAATCAGCAACCTAATTAGAAAGAGTGTGACAATGAATAAGATATATAGACATTATCCTCTAGTGATCCATAATCAACTATTCCCTACAAACCTTATTGAACTTCTTTTCAATCAATTTGGCATCATTTTGGGTATCGATTGCTTATTAGAGCATTGGACTATGGTTGATTGCAAACATAAGAGGCTTATCCTTCGGACAACCAGGGGACATAAGGTGATAGTTGTGGGTGAAAAAAATTCCTTAGGTAACATCATTTCGACTGTCACAGTAAAATGACTTATCCGTAAAGGATATGAAGCCTACTTTGCCCATGCAATTGACAGTAGCAACTCCACACCTAGCCTTAATCAAATTCCTTTGGTGTTAGAATTTCCTGACTATAATGCCCAAAAGTCA